>CM042320.1:25358182-25500682 GCA_023566125.1 Zingel zingel
ACCTGGACCAACGTGGTGGCCCAACAGACCAACATTGCCATCCCTGGAGCCCTGGCTAAAAAAATCGCATTAAACTACTCTATGTCTTCATTGTATCTAATTGTGAAAAAGGGTTCTTTTAACAGCGTTTTGAATGTAAAACGGTATCTGCTAAATTATCACTAACAACAGCTACATCAAATTACTGTCAAAAAGTCTCATGAAATAGTAATACTAAGTACTAAGTAAAGTGACAGAATTCAAGTACAGCACTCAAATGAATGCAAACACCTCTACAAAGGTTCAATCACTGTAGCACTACGCCAACCACATTACTGTAACATTTACTCATGTGGAAATGTCACACATTATTTCCTTGATACTAAAGAAAAAAAGTTCTTCAGTTGAGAGGATGTGCCAGAATGATAGTGGATAATTTGCTGTCAAATGAAATATGAATGCAAAAGAAACTGCAGTTACAGAGAAATGTCCATTGAATAGGAACTTTAATACAGATGGACAGACAGACAGACAGACAGACAGACAGACGGAAGGAGGGATGGATGGGCTGTGAGACTGTGAGACGGCATAAGACACCGAAGACATATGCTCTGACTCCAAATCAGCTTAGTTCCTCAACAAACTCCCATAACCCCACTCTCCTCCTCCCTCTCTCTATCTCTCTCCTCTTCTGACCCCCTGTCCCTTTTTCCATTGTTCACATTGGCACGTCTCTCCATCCTCTTTCACCCCCTTAAAAAACACCCAGCATCTCTCCGACAGAGTGCTCCGGATTAACTCACAGGAATCTACATGCACTGTCTGATAACAATACAGCAGCTCTACTCCTCCTCTTCCCCAAATTTCCTGAGCATATAAATCCAAGCAGAAAACACTTAATCAACTCTCCAAAAGTCTGCATTTGACTGTGAGTGCAGAGTGTATTAAATCCAAAGGCAACATCTAACCCAAGCTCTTATAATCAAGTGAAGAGTGTTGTTCAATCTTGTTTCCTTCACCTGTGAAATGTTTTTAAAAAATGAGGTCATCCGGAGTTAGAGCCTGAACTCATCGTAGTCCTGCCTCAGCCCAAACTCTCTATATCGACCGTACAAAATGCAGCAGGGAGGCTGTTAACTGGAGCATATCCCCTCCTCTCCGCTGGACTCCCAGCGAATTTTAGCTGATTATAATATTTTATACATTAAGCCTTTCTGTTCTCTTAAAGCTTGCTTTTAACCCCTTGTGTGCCTGCATCTGACCCAATATCCAGTTTCCTGGAGCTGAAACTAGGTCATTGCAGTACAACATACTGTACTACACTAAAGAACTCGTTGTCGTATTTTTTTGCACTACTAATTTTGAGGACAGGAGGTCATTAGGTTTTATCCTCTGGGAACCATAAAAAACAAAAAAATGTCAAAGCAATCAAAGCAGTGATTGCCAAGTTGTGGCAATGTTGGATGGACAAATGAACAGATAGATGGACTGACATTTACATCCTCAGGCAATGTTCACACGACATATTTTTTTAAGCTGACATTGCGACATTTTTTTCTGCAGCTCAGAGCGTCTTTTTAAAGTTGAAAAAATTTCAACTTTTCTGAAAAAAACGCACCTACGTCAAGCGCTTGACAGTTGACCAATGGAAAGCAGAGTAGCGAGACCTCGCTTTGTTTTATCTAACGTTAGCATTAGCACCGCTCCTCTCTCTGTTCATTCTCTAGATCGCTTTGTTTTATCTAGCGCAGTTCCACATGGCACTTTTGGTTAGCCTACTGTAGCAGTAGCTGTTATAGCAACAAAAGATGCTCTTGGCTGCTTTATGGAACCACAACACTATTTAACCTTCAAAAGTGCCTTAGTCAATAGTCATTTTCTTGTCAAAAAAGACGCCAAGTGTGATCATGGCCTTAGGCTGCTAGCACATAATGAATAAATACAAACAGACTGAACACTGAATATTTAGCACTGCCCAAGATGATTGTGATTGGTTTAAAGAAATGCAAACAACACCTGACCGTTTTTTCCCCCTATCCAGGAGTGTATGTGTGGAATGGCCAGACTCTGCAGTGCTGTGGAGAGAGGTCTGGCAATGTGAGACTATATAGGGTAGTGATGAGGGAATGCTTTTTGACAGAGGGTTTGCTAGCTTTAAAACCTTGGGGTGACTAATAGGAGTTTTATTATAAAGAGGTGTTTTATTAATTGCACTGTCCAATACAGTAGTATATTAATAAATGAATGATTAAGAATATCACGAACGCATGTAAGAAATGAGAATATGATTGAATTTGAAGAAATGGTAATTTTGTCAAAAGTAATGTCAGGGTTTCTGCAGGTTTCACCAAGTCAAATGTAAGACTTTTTTTAAAGATCTTTTTAAGACCATTATGAATTATTTTTAAGACCTATATCACAACATCAAATAAAAAATGAAAAACGTCAGATTTTTCAAGCCACATATCAGTAAACTTGCACTTCCCCATAACTCAGGAATAAAATCCATTTTATGTCTATGGTACAACCCAAAAGAGACTCGCACCAATAACCCGAAAGCTGATTGGCTGCAATATAAGTTCCATGTTGGTCACATTTGTAGTTGTAATACAGCGAAATTATATTTGGACTAGAGAAAGAACGGAATCCTGTGGGAGTATGTAAATGAGCATTAGAGGTAGTGTTACATTCACATAGGGAAGTTAAGGCCTGTTTAAAACTAAGACCTAGAAAACACTATAATTCAGCAAATCTATGAATTTTTAAGGCATCAAATTTTGATTTTGAAATTTTAGACTTTTTAAGACCATGCGGAACCATAACTGTGCAAAGCTCTGCCTGTGTGCTTTCAGGTGGTGCAGACTTTGCCGGGTCTCTCAATCATTGGCTCCCTCCTCACCTGCCCCTGTTTCCCTCTTGACTTTCAGCTGTCTCTCCCGGTTGCTGGCTCGCCAACAGACACTTGGCATCCAACACCTCCGCATCAATTATGAGTTAAAGGAGTCGCTCTTTGCTTTTCTGATTCGCAGCACTCAGTCCTTCTTTCTTGTCTCTCTTTCTGTGTCCTCCGATGACCTGAGCTGCGAGAGGCAAAGTACATGTCCCTCATCTTTCTCTATCTCTCTCTCTCCCACACATGCTCCTGCTTCCTGGGTCTCCATACAGTACCACCCTTCTGACTTCTATGTGTGTATGTGCCCCCGCCCCCTTTCTGTGCAAGGGGCTATATTTAGTGGGAGGACATTAAAATATCATCATGCAAAGTCAAAGCCCAGGAAAGATCAAGTGGTCAGCTCATATGGGCTCATGGAGTATACCTAGTGCAGACAAGTAGTTAAACGTGTGTGTTTTTAGTTGATTTTATACATTTAAAGAACTAAAGCTGCAATCTGTGAGTTTCTGCTCATTCAGAGCATCATAGATGAGGAATTTAGGGTCACATTGGTGTCATTATTTCACCAAATTGTTACTGGTGTGCAGTGAAAATGTCGGGAGAGTCTTTCAGCGTGTCCAACCTTGGTAAATGTGCTGTTTTTGGTGTTTACCCACACCCGAAAGCAACATTATGTAGTTATTTTACCTTAAAACAACAGCTTCAAAGTAATTTTGATGCTACACTGACATGACATGTAATCCAGGCTGGACTGCTATAATTCCCTCTTCCTCTGCATTTCCCAGGCTGCCATTTCCCCTGGTTTTAACTAGTTCGAAAAGCAGCCACTCTTTGGTTGTCAAGGACAGAGAAATGAGACCACATCACCCTTGTCCTTGAATGCTTTCACTGGCTCCCTGTTCATTTCAGGATACATTTCAAAACCCTCTACATTGTCTACAAATCTCTCCATGGTCTCACCACTACATATATATTTATATATCAGAACTTCTCACCCCTTACAGGACCAACAGACCCGTCAGATCAGCCCACTGTGGCATGTTGGCTGTCCCTAGTCATGGAGAAAGGGACAGAACATTATCTGTAGTGGCTCTTCAGCTCTGCAATAGTTTGCTAGAGACCATGGCTGAGTTTGTGGATGCTTTTAGATGCACCTTACGACCCACTTTTATTCTCTGGCTTTTAAATGTGTTTAACCTGTTTCTATTTACATTTTGTTTTATTTCCATATCAGTATATTGAGATTTTCATTCAATATATTCAGACTTTCATTCCATATATTCAGACTTTCATTCCATATATTCAGACTTTCATTATATATAGTCAAGTTTACTTCCATACATTCAGACTTTCATTCAATATATTCAGACTTTTATTCAATATATTCAGACTTTCATTCTATATATTCAGACTTCAATTCCATACATTAAGACTTTCATTCAGTATATTCAGACTTTCATTCAATATATTCAAGTTTCATTTTATATAGTCATACTTCCCATATGTATAATATTTTCCTAAACGGCATATGCTATAATATATATATATATATATATATATATATATATATATATATATATATGTATATGTATATATATATATATATGTATATGTATATATATATATATATATATATATATATATATATATATATATTTAACACGTGCAAAAACAAACTATATATATGTATATATGTATATATATATATATGTATATATGTATATATATATATATATATGTATATATATATATATGTATATATGTGTATATATATATATATATATGTATATATATATATATATATATATATATATATATATATATATATATATATGTATATATATATATATATATATATATATATATATATATATATATATATATATATATATATATATATATATATATGTATATATATATATATATATGTATATATATATATATATATATATATATATGTATATATGTATATATATATGTATATATATATATATGTATATATATATATGTATATATATATATATATATATATATATATATGTATATATATGTATATATATGTATATATATATATATATGTATATATATATATATATATATATATATATGTATATATATGTATATATATATATATATGTATATATATATGTATATATATATATATATGTATATATATATATATATATATATATGTATATATATGTATATATATATATATATATATATATGTATATATATATATATATATATGTATATATATGTGTATATATATATATATATATATGTATATATATATATATATATATGTATATATATATATATATGTATATATATATATGTATATATGTATATATATATATGTATATATGTATATATATATATGTATATATGTATATATATATATGTATATGTATATATACGTATATATATATATGTATATGTATATATATATATATATATATATATATATATATATATATATATTTAACACGTGCAAAAACAAACTAACATGAACACAACAACAAGAAGGGTTGTCAAAAACTGCCCTGCTAGCAACTGCATAAGCATGTGATAAATCAAATTAAACTCAAAAAGTTCCTTATTCACTGTTTTGGATTACCCTTCTCATGCAAGTTTTCCATCTTTGCAGCTAATAATTACATATTGAGAAAAAGTGTTTCACAAAGTCAGTGTAGTCCTTTAATAGTCTGATTGGATTCCTGCATCTGTTGTACAGCAAACGTGTGACCTTGCTCAGAGATATGCTGATGTGCGGTAGTTACTGGGCCCAGGTGATTGACAAAAACCCCCTGAGCATGCTGGGAAACAAGATAAGCTGCAGTTCGCCACGTTTTATGGGTCTTAAAAAACCCCAGAAAGAGATGGAGAGAGAGAGAGAGAGAGAGAGAGAGAGAGAGAGAGAGAGAGAGAGAGAGAGAGAGAGAGAGAGAGAGAGAGAGAGAGAGAGAGAGAGAGAGAGAGAGAGAGAGAGAGAGAGAGAGAGAGAGAGAGAGAGAGAGAGATTTGCTGGAAATAGAGAGTTACAGGACAGACAGAGCTGTAGAAAAAAGAGAGGAATGATGGGAGTCTTTTTTCCTTTTACCCTCTCTCCTCTCATCCGTTATCAACCATCAGGGTACTCCATCACTCTGGATCCCATCTTCCCTGAGACAGTTTCACTCTCCTCTCTCTGTCTCTGTCACTCACTCTTCTTTCCCCTACAGTCTGAATCCAGCTGCAGGCTTGAAACTTACATTACTTTTTTTCTGCACTGGTCTTTGGGTCTAGTTGAATGCTATTTGTGGAGCTGTAAAATGACTTAGTCATTTATTAGAGGATTTAGTGTGTGGTTCCATCATAATTATCATGAGAAACATAGCAACACTGCATGACACACACACACACACACACACACACACACACACACACACACACACAGAACACCCCCCCCCCCCCACACACACACACACACACACACAGACAGACAGACAGAGAGACAGACAGACACACACACACACACACACAGAAACACACAGACAGACAGACACACACACAGAACCCACACACACACACACACACACACACACACACACACACACACACACAGACAGACAGACAGACAGACAGACAGACAGACAGACAGACAGACAGACAGACAGACAGACAGACAGACATATACGCAGAAACACAAACACACACCCACAAACACACACACACACGCACACACACACACACAGAAAAACACATGCACACACAGGCAAGAAGTACGCATGCACGTAAACACACACACACACACACACAAACACACTCAGACAAAAAACACATGCACACGCAGGCAAGCACGCACACATGCACGTATACACACACACACACACGTCTCACTATCTTTGTGGGGACCCGTCATTGACATAATGCATTCCTTAGCCCCTTACCCTAACCTTAACCATCACAACTAAATGCCTAACCTTAACCCTTACCCTCACCCTAACCATAAGCTAATTCTAACCCTAATCCTAAAACCAAGTCATAACCCTCAAACAGCCCTTTAACCTTGTGGGGTCCAGCATTTTGGCCCCACAAAGCTGGTCGGACCCCACAAGTATACTGGACTCCCGGTTTTTGAAACCCACTAATACAGTTAAACGAGAACACACACACACACACACACACACACACACACACACACACACACACACACACACACACACACACACACACACACACACACACACTTCTACAAGGTGACATTCAGGCTCCAGATCAGTGGAACACATTCTTGAGTCAAACAAGTGAATGTCAATTAAATGTCAAAAAGTTGCTAGGGGCAATAAACAGGGATGGCTGCTGTCAATCATGTGTCTCCAAGCAACCAGGAGTGGCAGCGAAGGCCATAATTAAACAGCAGCCTACTCAGGGAAATAAACAGTAGAGTGGAAGGTAGACAGTGTGTCTGCAGCAGTATTACTGACTCCTTTTGCTCTTTATGTCCATTTTTATTCCGTTCCTAAATAAACCTGGGTATCACTATGGACACAGAGTAACAATAAACATGAATGATGTTAGAACGAGTCTTGGCTAAGTAAGCAACAACTCACATCGCCCCGCCTGGTCTTATTGGTGGCATTTAACCCTTTGGATCTTATAGGCTGAATCGCCGTGACGTCACACTAACACAAAAATCACTTCCAGGGTCGACAAATGGCTGTTAAAGCTATAGTGTGTAGTTTCTGTCGCCCCCCCATTAGGAATTCTAAGTAATAAAAACGAAACTGTCAGCGCGTCCACATGATACAAGGCTTTCAGCAGTTAATATTGATACTACCTGGGACACTTGGATGATTTTGGCATCTCATCATGCATTGGCTGGTTGACCAATGGGACAAATTCCCAAAAGTAATCCTTTACAGTTCACTAAAAATAATTGCTGGTATCGTTCCCCCGAAACATGAAATACACGAAGGAGTAATAGATCAGCGGTCACGAAATCAAATCGGCCAACTGGTGGTTGAATAAGTGTGAGAAAGGAGAGAGGGACAGCATGGAGAGACATTGAGGGATGAGCTAACAGAGTAACATCGAGCAGCTCTGCTTCTACGATCAATAAAAATAAAAAAGACCCTGACATGGTTGACTCCCACACCAGACACTACGTGGAAACCCAGTGAGACCAAGCTGAAAATTGATCTTCAAGGTTATCGATGGTTAACTCTCTTTGTTTGACGCCACACTAAACTACATTTCAATATTATGTTCCAAAATGATACCACAAGCATCTGAATTCAGCCTTTTGACAAGTAATATGTATTAAAAGCAGAAGGGTCAGCATATTAAAGTTTTTTTTTTTCTTTTTTTTTTTGGCAGTCCATCTCATCAGATCCATTTGACAAATCATATTGAAAAAAAATGTTAAAGGTTAGAAAGATGCAAGTGTCATAAATTTGCATGCAATATGCAATGATTTGATTAGTTGCACTCCTTGCACTAGTCGTTGGATCATTCTTCTGTTTGTCCTTCTCATCTACCCGGCCTGAAAACTAGCAGTTTGAGTTTCTTTTGTTGATTGTCTGTATATTTGTACTAATTGCCGTGGTTTTATGGAGGCAAACTTCTGGCTGAACTAGCTGTTTGAGTTTCTTTAGGTGGTATTCATAATGTGATGTCTATCACTTCTAATGCCATCAATCCAGTGATTGTATTTGTTCCTACAAATTGGTAATATAGACCTTATTGGATTATTCTTTCACTTGTATTAAATAAATGGAGTTATCAACCTCTTCTCCAAGCTAGTATTTTCCACTAGTCTCAGCCCCACATCCTCCAAAGAGTAGATACATATTAAACAACTATATTTATATAACTATATTTCTGTAGTGTATTCCATTGGAAAATGTAATAAATAAGTGATAAAAACATGGACATGCTAATCATCAGTACATGCTACTTTTGGCAAACCATTGGTTCTGAAGCTAGACAATGCATTTTAAACGCCTAATCATTTCAACCAGATTCAAATAAATGACAATTTCTGTTAGCATTCAACAACTGCAGATCTCTCATAAGGTTTTGATAATGCTCCTACAGCAGCGACAGAGCAAGAGCTGTAGTTGTTAAGTGCCGATGAACAAATTATTGTTTTATTTGGTTAAAATGGCTAAGTGCTTACAAGTACTGGTAATATCCAATTTAGAATTATATAAAGGGTGTACAATAAAAGCAAAGAAAACCGCAACGTGAAAAATAAAGTGCTAAGCTGCATGAGGAACCGAGAGGCTGTTTATAATGTATTAGAACTTAGAGCACTTTGCAATTAAGAGCAACCCTTTGTAGGCTGGCTCAGGTTTGTCTTGACTGCGGGGGACTTCCTTTGACACACTGAGCTCCTCTCTCCTCTCTCTTTCCATCTGTGTGCATTCATATCCCAGTAATGCTTGTTCCTAACTTAGCTCCTTATCGCCTCACAGATTTCCTTGGATTGGGGTGGCACCTAAATCATGGTTGCAGCCGCCGCTGTGGTCCTGCTCAACGCCCTGCTACACCCTACTACGCCCTGCTATGCCCTGCTACGCCCTGCTACGCCCTGCACTGCTACTACTATTATTTCAAGTCATAGTTCTATTATCTTTATTGTTACTATAATTGCCACTGTTCATCATACCAACTGCTGTCTGTCCAAGGTTTCTGTTAAACAAAAGTTTTTCCTGGACCTACTGTAAAGTGTCCTGAGATAACTCCTGTTATGATTTGACACTATAAATAAAAACATATTGAAATTGAAATTGAATTGAAGAGTGAAAGTGAAAGAGTAAAGTGGAGCTGCATTTTGACTCTCTATAACATCCCAAAATAGATATTTATTGATAATAAAATGTGACAAAAAAACCAAGAATTGTAGACTTTAGTCATGTGCTGCATGGACCCACGGTGACTAACAGCCTTAAGTTTATTTATCGTCACAAGTGATATAGACTGAGGCAGCAGAGTTAAGAATTGATCAATATTATTAGTCGGGATTGAAACAAGACCACCTTTTCCGGAGCTCTCGGTCCAGTTTTTTGGTCAGCACCACAGCTTGATTGACAACTTTCACACCAGTTCAAACAAACCAACCACACCAGAGTTCATTTCAACCATACCAAACAGGTCACCCTAAGAATATGGTATTTATTGCTACCTCTGTCACTACTGGACTCACTGTACTGTACACTGTAGCGTTGGCTTCTTGCACAGTTCGACCTGTAGTTTTAAAGAAACAGACACAATGGCCTCAGATCAGAACAGTAGCATCTTGTGACACTAAAGAGGTTACATGTTACAGCAAGGGTCGATTGCCATTTGCAGCCTCAGTCGTGTTGGTATTTTCGAGACCCTAACCCTGAATATGTCAGGTTGTGTAAACTCATTCTATGCTTTTTATGATTTTCCTCATTTCCCCTCATTCATATTTATCACGTTTTAGAAGGACTAGCTCGACAACACGCATCAGTCCGTAGACCTACCCACCTTGTCATGAATATTTATCAGCCCAGCAGCATTGTCAGGACACATGGCACAACCTCTGGAAGACCAATAAATATGAAAAAAGTAAACTACCAAAGTAAAAACCAGGGCCATTATCAGTTAATTACTTATGTACCAGATTTGGCCTCCTGTCGTATAAAGACAAAGTAAAAAAGAGAAAGCGATAAAGGCGTTCGTTACCATTGTAGGAGAGGCGAGGCTTGCTTAGACACATGATGAAGTGAACTTCCATTTCATTGGACGCCACAGACTTGGAGCAGACAGGACACTTGAATCCTAGGAAGAACAGCAGAGAACAGATGAGTGAATAAAAATCAAATACATACAAAGCACATCTGAAATAAATAAGTATCCGCTTCATCATCATCTGTACTTGTAACCCAGTTGACAGCATATCACATCATTACAAAGCATATTCCAAGGGAAGGGGGTAAAAGGCATTTTCTTTCATGTTTTTTCATAAATGAAAGGTAAAAAAAAACGTGTTTCAGATTTAAATGATGTCACACACTTATCTTCTCAAGTGTTGATTTAACTAGGAGCCCTGGTGATGAATGGCCCATCAGCAGACAACTTACGGCTTGCTGTTTTTCATCAGGGCCCCTGGATCCCGTCTAATGACAAACTAGGTGCGGAAGCAGCCTGGACGAAACAGACCCCTTTGAGTCTCCAACAAAGACATGTTCATGTGGTGTTAGTGATGTTTTACATTTCTTCATTGTGACTTTAAAAACAGCTCCACCCTAACAGGCCCTGGCCCTAACAAATAACAAAATCCACTGTGAACCAAAACTTTAAAGAAAAATACTCCAATGTGGATTGAGGTATTGAATTTTCCCATTATTCTAAGAAAACTGTTGAATCATTCAGTAATGATTCTAGCTGCTGCACTTCACACGACCACAAAATTAAGTGAAGCAAGATCTAAAGGTCGGCACAATGATCTGAGACACAGGCAATACAACATAGTAAAATGAAACAAGCCACTGTAACAGCAAACTGCGTTTGAATGGAAACCATTGCCCTTCAATTTGGTGTGTGTGTATGTGTGTGTGTGTGTGTGTGTGTGTGTGTGTGTGTGTGTGTGTGTGTGTGTGTGTGTGTGTGTGTGTGTGTGTGTGTGTGTGCTTTCAGACCTGTGTGTTTTGCATTTAGCTTTTTACAGCTACTTTTTTAGGTTGTACAGGACATCCTACAGGTCAATTTATACGGTAGTTATACTTAAGCCTTCCTGTAGACAGAATACTTTGGATTTTCATGTGGGTATCGGCCGAGTTGATAAAATAACATTTCCACGGACAATTTTTCCTTGCCGAGCTGGGCGGAGGGATATATTTGGATAGTCGTATGTACGTAGGTTTGTTGCCCGGACACAACACCAGCATTAAACCTACACACTACCATCAGTATGAAGATACCCACTTAACAGCTAACTTAGCTTAGGTTCAACTTGGCAAGGCATGTTCAGTAGTGATGCCCAAATAAAGCTTTGTGAAGCATTTGCATTATTTTCCTGAGCCCAATAGATGGTGTTCTCTGTTCAACAAAGGGTTGAAAGCACACTGAGTTGCCATTCCTTGAGCCTTTTCTTTATGCATCCAGTGGGATCAACAAATACAACTAATGGTTCATGAAGCTTCATTCGGACATCAGTAATGTTGAGCACATTTTAGAGAAGGTGTGTTTGTGTATAAAGTCAACGCAAAGACACAAGTGGACACAAATTAACACAAATACCCCCAGCGTTTTTTTGAGAATGTTCTTCCAAGAAGAAAGGCAGCATCAGTCATTTCAGTAAGAGCCCCAAACATCTGTTTACGTTGAAGTGACAAAGAAGTAATTAAGACGGGAGCAAAGGAGAATAGGGTTGATATCATCGTCCATCGAGACGTTTTAGTGTAAACATCATCAACTGCCAATTTAGGGGACATCGCCCAATCCTAATGGAGAAAGTTGTTTTTGTGCCTGAACCAAATCTTAACAATAGCGTTGTCACATCACATGTGATTCATAACGGTTTTGGAAGCCACAGAGAAATGATGTTGACCTGCCGATAGTGGCATTCCAATCAGAAAACACTTCTAGACAGAAAACATATTTGTTTGTCCACTTTTCTCCTCTCTCACACATTTCACATGCTAAACCTGGGTTGTTGTACAATGTTGGAGCCGTGTCAGTAGCCCTCTCCTGTGCTGTTTGGATGGGACCCATTAGGCCTAACTATATTAGTGTAACATATAACAGATCATTAGATCAACCACTGGGCCACATGAGCCGAGTTGGCACACAGCTGAAAACAAACTCGACTGCTCTGTGATAAAGGAGACCTGTGATCAAAACAGCAGCAGTCCTTGACTCTGAGGTCCAGGAGCCCTCAGATTGGGATCGTTTTTGAACTGTGGCTTTTATGCCCCGATTACTTAAGCTTGAGTCCTAATGTATGTTTACTGTACTTACTTGCAAAGTAATAGTACCAACAAGCTCTCAGAAAAATTAATTTATTTTTTGACCTTGCTCCACTGAGGCCCTAATACACATAAGTGTCTTACATCACAACTTTTTGGATTTGTCTGATTAGATTAAAGATTTAGGAGGTAAACAGGATTATAGCATCTATTCTGAAGGGACAGTGATCTTATATGTGCTACAATCATGTGGTGGTATGATAAGATTTACATGTATATAACACCCAGCATTGCCAGAGGGTTTTCTTTGAGAACAGTTTTTCCTGTGGGGATGTATTTTTGGAGTTTTTCCATGCACACTTGGCAGTTCTCAGGTTGGTGGTGCTAAGTAGTGGCCTGACAAGCCAGACCCACATCATCATCATAGTGTAGTAGCAGATCAGAAATGTATTTTGGCCCTAAACCGTTTATATGATTTATAAACCAGCAAAAGTATTTTGAAATCAATTATTTGAGGCACTGGAAGCCTGTGTAGAGACTTCAGAACTGGAGTGATGTGATCCACTTTCTTGGTCTTAGTGAGGACTCAAGCAGCAGCGTTCTGAATCAGCTGCAGCTGTCTGATTGATTTTTTAGGGAGACCTGTAAAGACACCGTTACAGTAGTCAAGTCTACTGAAAATAAAAGCATGGACAAGTTTTTCCAAATCCTGTTGAGACATAAGTCCTTTAACCCTTGATATATTTTTAAGCCCGCCCACCGACTCTACGACGTGATTGACCTGACCAGAATTTGTTTTTTCCAGCTCGCAAGCCAACTTGCTAGACTGAACCTGGCTGCAAATTACATTTTCTGCCGCTAGGGTGCGTCTAGATTTCTAGGCTAGCTAAGTAGGCTAATCCTATAAGATCTATGTCTATTAGTGTGTTATGTCCTGTTGTTTTTCTCTCTCTGTTACCATCTCCTTCACTTTTTCTCCTTGTCCTTTGATGCTTGTTTGTAATAAAGGGGCTATACAAATAAATGTATTTGAACTGAAGGGACATTACAGTGATTTAGTATTGTACTTCAAAAAAGTTGGGAAACATGCAAAAGTAGCTAAAATAAGTCAATAGGCAGAGGTTGTAGTTTGAGTCTGAGTCCAGTCGTGAGTCCAGAGTCCAGGACTTGAGTACTCCATCACTGCCTATTACACATAAAAGTAGTCAGAAACTTCATCCAACTTCCGAGGCCTATTTCATGAATGCTCGAGTCCAATTCCATAAATCCTCATGTCTGTGTCCTCGCCCAAGTCATCAGTGTGCGAGTCCAAGTCAAGTCACGAGTCCAGAGAATAGCGACTCGGGTCCTGGACTTGTGTCCGAGTCCAGGACTCCATCACTGGTGTGACTTACAGTAGCTTTGACTTAGTTTTCTTCTTTTAGACATTTTGTAGACTAAAGGATTCTGTAAATGTTTGTCATTTGTCTATTGTTTTTATTGTTTATTTTAATGAGAAAATGAAAAATGTGCTGCAATCCTGTAGTGTGTAAGATATGTGGGGCTTATTTCACGATTCAAGCGTTCTGACAATGGCTGTCTGCAAACACAATCAGCTGTTTGTCTTAGAAATGTTGAACAACACTTCAGAATCTGAAGTACGGATGCACAGTACTTTGACAATTTGTTAGGTTACACACACAGACCAATTCACCCCCCCGTCCCCCCCCCCCGTCCCTTTCATATGGCACCTGACCCACTTTTCCCTTGGCTGCTATTTTCAGATGCTCCATAGGGACGAGCGGAGAGAGAGATGGAGGAAATGAGTGAAAAAGAAGTGCAGAAGAAGGTGAGAGAGTTCAGGCATTTGAGGAGAAATGAAGGGTTATGATACATGGTCCAGCAGGACTCTAACTGCGCAGTCAGGGAGGTGTGTGTGTGTGTGTGCGTGCGTGCGTGTGTGTGTGTGCGTGCGTGCGTGCGCAATCGACTCAGCCAGGCACCACCGATCCTTGATGACTTTTCATTTGCCAAGAAGTGCATAAGGTCAGATAGGGACAAAAATAAATCATAGGACTGGATCATAAGTTAATTATAGTGGTGCCTATATGTGAGAGTGTGGATGTGGATGAGTGTGTGTTGTGCGAGCGCACAAGCGTGCGTGTATTTTAGCAACTTGGGCCAGTATAAATAATAATAACTTTATTTGTTTAGCGCCTTTAAATATAGTTTACAAAGTGCTTTGACAGAAAACAAAAACAAAAGCATGTACAAATCAATACACACACATATATACACATCCGTTTGCGTCCGTTGAGACTGCAACAAGACCCTGCAGATTCCAAACCAAAACAGGTCAGAAGTGTTTCCAAATGTCTCCGGTTTAGGGGCTCGGAAACACCAGAGCAGGGGGAATGAGAGGGGGAAACACCAGAGCAGGGGGAATGAGAGGGGGAAACGCCAGAGCAGGGGGAATGAGAGGGGGAAATGTGGAAATATAAACCAAAACGTGGAAATATAGATATAGCCTTAGTTTAAAGGTCCCATGGCATGAAAATGTCACTTTATGAGGTTTTTTTAACATTAATATGTTAAATATGTCCCCCAGTGGCTAGAAATGGTGATAGGTGTAAACCGAGCCCTGGGTATCCTGCTCTGCCTTTGAGAAAATGAAAGCTCAGATGGGCCGATCTGGAATCGTCTCCTTATGAGGTCACAAGGAGCAAGGTTACCTCCCCTTTCTCTGTTTTGCCCGCCCAGAGAATTTGGCCCACCCATGAGAGAGAGAGACATCATGGCTTGCAAACAAACAAAGTGGTAGTTGATCAAGGCCACACCCCCCCCCCCCCCCCTCCACCTTGCCCCCCCCCCCCCCCTCCACCTTGCCCCCCCCCTCCTCAATAGCATTTCAAGCTACAGACACAGAAATGGCACATCCTAAGGAAAGCTCATTGTGGGACTGGCTCTAGTGGCTGGAATTCTGCACCAAGGCTGGATTTCAGGAAAGAGACTTCAGATACAGTATTAGGGGACCACTAAGGCCTATATAAAAGAGACTTCAGATACAGTATTAGGGGACCACTAAGGCCTATATAAAAGAGACTTCAGATACAGTATTAGGGGACCACTAAGGTCTATATAAAAGAGACTTCAGATACAGTATTAGGGGACCACTAAGGTCTATATAAAAGCATCCAAAAAGCAGCATGTCATAGGACCTTTAATAAGACTTTACACACAACATTAGTAATGGATTAATGAATAACCAATGCAACCCAATCATGATGTATATAGTAATCATATGTTAAGTTTTTGGAAAAGTCTGGAAAAACTGCAAAGTTACCCACCACACCATTTAGCAGCTGGAATACTGTTACTGCATTTAGATAAAGAATCAATTTAAAAAAAAATTATTCAAAAGCCCAGCTCTTTTGTAGTGGCTGCAGGTGTTGCATATATTTGCTTTTCAGCATTGAGAGTACACACTTGAACTAAACTGCATGTTTTGTTATCCAGTTTTCAGTAAACGCTCTGTGATGTTTCAGTGATGAAAAACATCAGTGAATCAAAAAAGCAGCGCTGTGCTGTGATACAATAATTAACATTCAGTGAGCGGGGGGAGGGAGGGGTGGGAGGGGGGGGGAGATCAAAGTGAAACAATGACTCAAATCAGATATTCGGCTTTCACTTTGGATTTTCCTGTAGCTGGCTCATCACTGGCAGTAGCGTCTCACTAAATCATGATTTCTGTCAGGATCACAACCACATGATCAGCAGCTACATGCATGATTGGTCACATTTCATCAGACAGCGCATGACATTTAATGTTTTACCCATACATGATCATTTAGACACGTTTTTTTCACACACTAGTTTCAAATGTCTAGAGTCTCTAAAGGAGATGAGCACAAATACTTGAAGGAAAAAAAACTAACATTTATTTTGCCAGAACATTGTCATATATCTTTTTCCAACAGATGGATCCTTGAGAACTTCTCTGTCAGACGGGGACTGTCCCACTCTTGCCTCAAGTGGAACAAGCTTTGGGGGATATGAAAGGGTTCCTTCACTCATCACAAAAGGCTTGAGAGATACTCAAGAACTTAGAAATTACCTACAGTATATCTATTCAAATTGGATATTAATTATATCAACAGAAACAGCCAAATGATAGCAAAACTAATTCAAACTCAATGATACACTGGTTATTAACAATGATGCATCCTCATCATACATCTGATATCAATTACAACACGTTTGAGTAACAATTGCCAAATGCTGATATGTTGATAAAAAGTCTCTGAACATCTGCAGGTTTCCCTCTTTAGTGTTTAGCTTAACACAGCGACATTACAAACATAAACAACACTGGCTTGGCCACGTCATCCTCCCCCAGCTCCACCCAGTGGTGGAATGTAAGTACATGTCCTTAAGTACTGTACTTAAGTACAAATGTTGAGGTACTCATGCCACTTTCTACTTCTACTCCGCTACATCTCAGAGAGAAATATTGTACTTTTTACTCCACTACATTCATCTGACAGTTTTAGTTACTAGTTATTTTAAACATTAAGGTCCAGACACACAGAGCCGATGGCCAAACGTCGGCTGATCAGTCTCCCCACATGCCTCAGAACACACCAAAGCGACGAGAAGTAATACGTCTCCACAACAGCAGGCGGTGCTAATCTGTATTGTTGCCCAAAAATGAAAACTGGCAGCTGATTGGACGAACGCGTCACGTCTTGTTTCTCCGGAAATTCAAAAACAGACTTGTCATGGCGGCTTGTTCAGAATACGATCTCATATTGTACTAAATATTTTAAGCGAGAAATAGGCCGTGCAGTTGCTGACTCTGTCTTCATTTCAGATCGACAAAGGTCAGTTTAAAAGATTTTCGTCAGATTTTGAGAGACTCTAGTCACGCTCATTCCGCTCCCCGTTTCCTGGTTAGCACTCCACCAATCAGATGGGTCATTTGAGTCTGACTGCCGGCAGTGCCCGCCCCACCGATTATACATGTCAAATCGGCAAAAATAAAGGACGACGGCCCCTTGGACGGACAACGGCACGCTGACCTCACCAGACTGTCCAACGGCCGATTATCGGCTCGGTGTGTCCGGGCCTTTAAGATTTCTGCACACAAAACACATGTAGTTTATAAAATCTGATGTTTTATTATAAATTAAACTAGCCAACAATATAACGGCTACAAGTCCAGCTGAGATGATTAGACCATTAGACACACAACTGGTTGGATCCTTTACACTTTCTACAATGGGAGGATGCTTCTGCACTAAGTACTTTTACTTTTAATACTTTAAGTACATTTTCCTGATGATACTTACAGACAGGACTTTTACTTTTACAGTGTGGTATTAGTACTTTTACTTACTACACTGGCTCCACCCTCACGTCCGGTTTCAAAAAACCAAGATGTCGTCCAAACTCGAAGCTTCAAAACGGCAGTCTATTATATTTTGACAGTCTACCCTTTGACCTAGGAAACCTGACTCATTCTTCTCTTACAGTCGCATGTGTGGTGTTACTACCCGATGTGACTATATGCTAGCATATCTGAATTTGGTTGTAGAACTCCAGTGATAAAGTCAACCAAAACACAATACACTTGCTCTAAAAACTGAGAAGTTACAATTGTCTGGGTGGATTCTAGAAAAACACATTAATGCATTTATTGAGAATAGATTTGTTTGTTAACGTATTGCTTTTTTATTCTGTGCACAGAAGCTCCCATTCCAACCTACAGGCAATCTGTTCTCCATTCTACCTGTCTGTGGGAGGAATACCCTGACAAACAAATAGGTAACATACACACACACAAACACACACACATTTGCATCATGTACATACCCACGCACACCTTGCAAAAGCAACAGTGAGAGAGGCTGAATAGATGGAGCCGTCATACACTCTGAGCCGAAGTGCTATTAAACGGTCCCATGGAGACTTATTCTTGTCAACCCCTGCACAGACGACACACACTCATGCACACACTTCTCAGGCGAGGTCATCTCAATCTCTGGCCAATACATATTTCATCAAGCGTTGACAGCCCGGCCCGACCCTGACGCAGAGCTTCAGAAACATTAAAAAGTTACATATAGTCACTTTAAGTAAACGTCTGTAAGTATCATCTGGAAAATGTACTTAAAGTATTACAAGTAAAAGTACTTAGTGCAGAAAAAAATCCTCCCATTGTAGAAAGTGTAAAGGATCCAACCAGTTGTGTGTTTAATGGTCTAATCATCTCAGCTGGACTTGTAGCCGTTATATTGTTGGCTAGTTTACTTTAGAATAAAACATCAGATGTTATAAACTACATGTATTGTGTGCAGAAATATGAATGTGTAAAGTAACTAGTAACTAAAGCTGTAACAGATGAATGTAGTGGAGTAACTAAAGTAACTAGTAACTAAAGCTGTAACAGATGAATGTAGTGGAGTAAAAAGTACAATATTTCTCTCTGAAATGTAGCGGAGTAGAAGTAGAAAGTGGCATGAAAAGAAAAGACTCAAGTAAAGTACAAGTACCTCAACATTTGTATTTAAGTACAGTACTTGAGTAAATGGTACTGTGTACTATGATACATTCCACCGCTGCACCTTAAGCCTGGTTCACACGGCAGGATAATTAGCCCCGATTCACCCCTTCCGACAATCTTAAGGATGCTCCGATTATCGTAAAATACTCTGATCAGATATTCCTGCCGTGTGTGGTGTGTTAAGACTGCTTTCGTCTGCTCGGAAGGACGTCGGGAGCGCTCCGATCTCAAATCGGGGATATCCAACATGTTGGATTTTTTTGGCCCGATATCTCCTCGTGTGTGGTGTCCCCCGGGGACAAACGAGCACGCAGCCTGTGGACTGTGGCGTGTAGCCAATCAGAAAGCAAGGTGACGAGGCGGCGAGGAAAACACCGGGAAACAAAATCAAAACAGCCTGCAGGATGGCACACCAGAAAGTCCGGTCATGCTCGCGTTGTCTCCACTTCTTTGACCATTGCCTTTTCTTTTGATAACATTTTTTTCGGTAAAAAACAAACCACAAACTATCGCCACTGCATCCTCTTCGTCCGCCATGATTGTTTACTCTGAAGTCACGTTTGATCTCGAGGGATTTTGCGAGATTTCCCGTCTGACCTGGGAATGCTCGGGAGTCAAATTAGTTTGTGTGTGATGTGTTGATTTTTCCGTGTGCTGCGCACCACACACTGTACGACCAAAACTGTTAGACCCGTGATTTTTATCGCCGTGTGTGGGGTCTCTCAGGATTGGAAAATCGGCCTACAATTTTAAAATCGTCCCATGTGAACCAGGCTTTACCTTAGCCAGAGTTTATTTACCACCACCATGACCCCCAACCTCGACCACATGTAGCTGCCATGCACAGTTATTGCCAGAATTTAAAACCATTGAATTTGATTTGGGGGTTATTGCAGAATCACTATCAGTAGTGTAGGTCTGGTGATAGGGCCAACAACACAAGGTGTGAATGTGTTGAAATGGGAAGTATGGTCTTATAAATAAAGTGTGGTCATTTGACCTTAATAGTTCAAGTGGAACCTGAACCCTGCAACAACATGCTCCGTCAGATGTGTTTTTACAATCAGACTAAAGATATCAGTCAGCAAACACTGACTCATTCATTCAATCTCACACTAGCATTATTGCAGCAGACAATGTGAGTTAAACACGGATCAGCCCGTCTCATGATGATGAATAATGTCCAGGAGAGGACAGCTGGACTGTACGTAGCGACATGCATCGAGAGAGGTCCAGTCTAAATCAAACCGGTGCCTGGGAGCGTAATGGCTGCACAAACAACTCTCCCGGATCAAATCAATAGCACTGTAAAATCCTGACTGTATTCAAATCCCACATAAAATATCTGCGGAACAATAATTACAGGGCAGACAGGCAGTTATTGTTTCCAGTCCAGCCTGTTAGCTGTATTAACAGTAGACGCTTTTGGTTGATAAGTGTCAATAGCTGCAGAGGACAGACAGACGTTAGAGGAGGAAGGGGGGGTGGGAGTCCGCTTTAACTGTGCAGTAAAATAAGGATCACAACGGTCCGGGGGCAGAGAGAGAGAGATGAATCATCCAGTCTACTTTATGGTGCAGGAGTGAGGAGGAGGAGGAGAGGACAGAGGGAGAGAAGTAGAGGGGACAGAGAAGCAGAGAAAAGACAAAATAGGAAGGCGAGAGAGAAAGTTGAAGGGGGAATTGATGAAAAAGAGAATGCACGAGGGAGCAATAAAGCGAGAATACAGAGACTAAATAAAAGGAATGAAGCTGAATCATGGAAGGTGAGCAGACGGAGCGGCGGAGAAGAGAGTGAGAGGTGGAGAGATACCGAGTGTTGAAAAAAGGAGGAGGGGAGTCAGGAGGACAGAACACGGGCGGATCGGTACTAGAGAAAAGAAGCAGAGGATATGAAATGTAGGAAGAGAGAAACAGCAGGTGTGGTCTATATTAGAAACTGACTTTTAAGATATAATGAGACACTCCTACGGCCGCACAACCCTACGTGAAATCGCCGGATGGCTTTCATTGGTGTAAACGGAGCTTTACTGGCCTGTTGAAATGCCATCCTGCTCTTGAGCTCATCCGTCTTATTATCCAGTAGTCTATATTCACGACATTCCACTTCCGGGATTGCTCTGTTTCTGCCGGAAATGCCGCAGGATGTCCCTTTTTTCGGCCAGATGTCCGTCCCCTTCCTCTTTATTTGTGTTGGCGTTCTAACCTCTGGTGGATTTCTGAGGACTATGGTTAACTGCTCCTCAGATCTCTGCAGGGTAAATCCAGACAGCTAGCTAGACTATCTGTCCAATCTGAGTTTTCTGTTGCACGGTTAAAACTACTTTTGAATGTACACATGTTCCACCAAAACAAGTTCCTTCCTGAGACTATTTAGCAGAGGCACCGTGGCTCTGTCCGGAGCTTAGCACCGCTCAAGACGATTGTGATTGGTTTAAAGAAATGCCAATAAATCAGAGCATGTTTTTCTCCCATCCAGGAATGCTGTGTGGACTAACTAGACCTTCCTCCGCAGGGCTGTGGAGGAAGGTCTGGCAATGGGAGACAAATTATCCAGTGACAAGACATTAGCAAGAAGAATATTCGGTGGTGGAGGTCGGTTTTAACGTTTGCTCAGCCTGACAAGGACCTCTGCTTCCTTTGTCCCAAAATAGGTAAAATTTTTATGGTACATACAGAATAAAGACTGTTGCCATATTGTACTGTGAATAAATCTTATAAATATTTCATGGACCTAATCATTTTATCAGCATAGGATACAATGCACGTGTCTATCCAAATGGGCTAATCTCACAACAGCTTCCTAGAGTCGTACTGTAAACTTATAGTTGATACTGCAGCAGAGTTCTGCAAATACACGTCACTTATTTTGGCAAAACTCACAATAATTGCACTGATAAGTTAAATGTTAAGCACCACAGTAAGACATTGTCTTTCTGGGGATGTAATGATGAAATTTAATTTTGCAAAGGACCTTCCTGAAGGCCCTCAAGGACCCATTGTGGTGCCTGGATGCTACTTTGATAATCACTACAGGAGCAGATGTTATAGCACTGCTACAGATGGGTACTTTAAGATTACAAAACAGGTTATAAGAAGAGATGCTCAGTGTTAGGTAGCAGACTTAAACACAGTGACACAGCAAGATCGGCGACACAGTAAACTGCAAAGGTCATCCTCCACAAGTAAAACTTACAAGTAATGTAAAATCAATATCAATTTAACTGAAGATGGTGGCAAATAAAAAACGTCAATGTGGGTGAAATCATGTAGGAGGGAACATTTAGTCAGAGAAATGCAGATACATATGAAAGTTGCTGCTTCAAAGATTATGTTTTGATACAATGTCAAATGACAGTTGACAGTTGTTTATTCAAATTCATTTCCCCAGTCACAAGTAGACATATTGGCTCCCTTCCACTTCGTCACATGGTTTCCTTTGAACATTCAAAAGGCAGACTGATGGACAGA
Organism: Zingel zingel; assembly: GCA_023566125.1. Taxonomy (NCBI): domain Eukaryota; kingdom Metazoa; phylum Chordata; class Actinopteri; order Perciformes; family Percidae; genus Zingel; species Zingel zingel. The sequence goes on from CM042320.1 coordinate 25,380,989, forward strand.
GATGTAGTAGCATGAATGTGTAATAAGTACTGGATGCAGTGTTTGTGTTTTCTAACCTAAGCTAAGGGCATTATCAGCTCAGCACAAGCTCAGAGGGCCTTTCTCAATGTTTCTTTTAATTCAGGGAAAGACAGAACTGGGGACACTGGAGATTTTTAGCTCTGTGGCAGGGAAGTTGGAAACTGATTCAGCTGCAGATACACACACACGCAGAGCCATGCAGAGATTCCGCTCTACAGCAGACAGGCTGAAGGCAGAGATTCTACTGCAGATGAACAACGAAGCCACTCTGGGGGTTTAGCTCTGTGGCATGGCAGACTGAAGGCAGAGATTTAACACACAGAGGCACTCCGGGCAGGCGGTGTCAATCACACAGATCAGAGAGGAGGAGAGTGAAGACACCATTAATAAACAGAAGTCTGAGAGCAACTATCGTCTCAATGCTTTTCACGCTGCAGAGACAACCAGGCACAAGGAAGAATGGGAGGGGACACTTATTTTGTAAAAATGACAACATTTCAGATGTTGAGATAAAACAAAAGTGCATGAATGGGACCAGTAAATAAGGACAAGCAATATCAGCACGAGATATAAAAGTGACAGAAATATAGTATATATACTGTCAGACTGGTTAACATCATTGATTTGCTGCTCAGAACAAAGACTGCAAAATACCAAAATGACTAATATGTTTATATAGATGAAAGTCATTTTCAGTCCTCTCAGTGGGTGTAACCTTTCACATATCTTAAGTGATCACCTGCATTCATGTAATGTTTAGTTCATGTGATTCAACAATGTTTAAACCTACAATGTGTAATATTTTGAGTTAATTCTTAGCAAAAACCCCTTTGTTCTTTCACAAATATGTGCTCATTCATGTGTAATTACTTCCACCAACTAATCAAAGTATTCTCTTAAGTGTAGAATCATTCAGAATACATATGCGCCACTCGCTCGAATGACGGCCGCCATGTTGCGCCTCCATCTTTAAAATACATTAGCCAAAGAGGGACATACCTCTGCCTTTCGCCCTCTTACACCTATTGGCACCATGACGAATGCCAGGGGGAGATTACTCGCCAGGGAAGGCAATGCAACAAGACCAGAGTTAATATTGGAGTGGCTAGAACAGCTGCGTGTAAACGATGGAGATACTAAGAGCTAATTTTGGGTTTGGCCACCGTAGGAGGAAGGGCTAGAAAGTAATATTCAGTTGGTTGTCATATACAATTTCACCACTAGATGGGAGAAATTCTTACACAATGTAGCTTTAAGTTTCAATTTTAGGTTCCATTTATTTTTGGTTATCCAGACACAATATATTCTCAAGGAAATTCAGTGTGTGTTGGATATTTCAGAATTTGAATGAAGAGAAATAATGATTGGTAATAGATAATAACCTGTCACTGGCTCAGTCTGTCATACCCACGTGCTTCAAGAAGTCCACCATCATTCCTGTGGCCAAGTAATGCTTTGAATGGCTGGAAAGTAAGTCCCTGCCCTGTCACTGCAAGCGTCTCATGCTTATACATCCCTTAGTACATTCATGTGGATTTCTTATTTAGTATCTTTTCTTTTATTGTCCATATTATTCATGTGGATTTCTTATTTTATCATCCTGTTTATGATGTATGTGTATGTTGTGTGTGATGTCTTTAAGCTACTGGGATCTTGAATTTCCCCTTGGGGATCAATAAAGTATCTATCTATCTATCTATCTATCTATCTATCTATCTATCTATCTATCTATCTATCTATCTATCTATCTATCTATCTATCTATCTATCTATCTCTTTCTAAAGGATTACATCTGCTTCTCACTACCCAGCAGAGACGACCCATTACAGTTTGCCTACCACCCGAACCGATCGACGGAAGATAGCACACATCCATCACACCACCCTATCTTACCTGGAAAAGAAAGAAGGCTGTGATATTAACTACAGTTGAGCGTTTAACAACATAGTACCCTCCAGGCTCGTCACAAAGCTCAAGGACCTGGGATTAAACACCTCACTGTGCCTGTGGATCCTTGACTTCCTGACAGGCAGACCTCAGGTGGCAAGGGTCTGCGGACACACCACTTCCCCTCATCCAGTGTTTCCCCCAGTGTTTTCCCCACCAGGCCTATGCCACTGGGAATTATTATTTAAATGTATTTTTAAGATTTCTTTTTAAATTACAATCATATTTTCAAATCTCCAGTCTTTTAGCACCGACTTAATGTAAGGCCATATGGAATCTGTCGTATAGCTTTTTTAAATTTGCAATTTGCAATTATGTCCATTATTCTGTTAATAAATAAACTATTGGTTGTTGACATCAGACCAGTTTTGCTCACCGGGCAAATACAGATTATGATTGCCAATATATTGTGCATCCCTAATAACTGGATGAGACAGAATTATTTGTATTATACATCTCATAAACACGCACACCCTCCACCTCACAGAGCCTCTGTGTACCACAGTCAGACAGGAGGAAGCCTGATCGTAAGCAGCCTACCACTGTCATGACCATAAACGGCAGCCCTGGAAACTGTTGGCTCGATTACATCACAACTTACAGCTAACACAACTCTCCTCAACAAAGTCTCCTTACCTTCCCTGAAAGACCAGCAGTTTCCATGGGAACAGGACAGAACAAGAGAAGGAGAAAAATAGACAGAGAGGGAGAGAGATGGAAAGACAGAGGAGGGGATGGATGTTGGGGGTGTGGAGAGAAGAGAGCTTACAGGGACAAAGAAGTGAGAAACATGTCCATTGTTTTGTTTGTCTCACAGAGAGGTAATGTGACCTTAGATGGAGGTGAGACAGTGAGGGTGGAGAGAGGTGAGCTGGGAGTGAAAGAGACAGAGAAATCTATAATTATACCATAGACTGTAAAAATAATGCACGCAGCATTTGTGACGCCATCCGTTGGTTTGTGGACTGCCGTTTGGAGGCCAGGAGTTTGCATTTTGACCGTCGCCATCTTGGTATTTTGGAGCCAGAAGTGACCATATTTGGACAAAAGGGTGGAGCTGGGGAGGATGACACGGCCAATCTGTTTCTATGGTTTCAATGGCGCTACACTAAGCTAAAAGCTAAATTGTAACCCTTCTGACGCAAGTCATCTAGCGGAGTGTTGCTGGCGGGTAAATGCTGACCTCCGGATACTGGAGCCGTTTATCTGCATGTATGGCAGTACAGAAAATCTGCAGACTTTCTGTTAAGTTACCAGCTAACACTATTGCTAGCTAGCTTTGGTTTACAAGGTGCTACCAAATGCTGAACAAGGCATTTTTAGGTGACCAAAATGTTCCAATTAACTTTGATGAAGTGAAAACCTACAGTGAGGGGATCAAAGTTTAAGATGAAAACACGGACAACAACCAAACACCAAAGTTCACGGCTATTTTAATGTACATAGTGTTAGCACGGTTAGCATTGCTAAGCTTCTGTCCTAATTGACAAGTCCTAAAGCATCCCCTGCTTTATCGTCAATTTTAAAATAAATGGGAGCATAATTTACTAGATGAACGTCATGCTGTATTACAGAAGACTTGAAACTGACGATCAAGGCGATACACTCATGAAAATGATGATACATCAAGTGAGAAGTATAGGCTCATTTTCTCATAGACTTGTATAGAAACAGACTTCTTTTTGGAGCCAGTGGAGTCGCCCTCTGCTGGAAGTTAGAGAGAATGCCGGTTTAAGAAGCATCAGCACTGGCTTCACTTTTCAGGCCACAGCTTGAAGACAGTGTGGCCTGTGCTTTGGGTCTGTACGATCCAGCGTCACCAGGGGTTAAATTAGGATGTTTGCCCCGAAGCGAGTCCCTGAATGCTTATCACCCCCTCAGAGGCCGTCTCTCCAGAGAACACAGTGGGCCTGACAGGGATCAGTAAACAGCACTGTGAACATAACTCAGTGTGAACAACAACCACATTGCAGCTTCACACACACGCCATGTTGTTCCCTCGGCAGTCATTCGTTAAAGATGAGCAATGCTTCAACTGGGGCTCCAACTATATAATCAATTAATCTGTGAATTATATTAGCAATTCATTGATAAATTGTTTAATCTAAAAATGTTCTTCAGATTCCCCAGAATCCAAGGTGTAATCAAAACCACTTTAAGGAATAGTGCAACATTTTGGAAAACACACTTATGCCTACCGTACACTAGAAGACTTAAGACTGAAGTTGGATAGCATCTCACATCTAAAGACAATCATCTCACATCTAATCATAACATGTAAAGATTGGGGATCTTGGAGGGTCACAGATTGCAAGACTACAACTAGATTTGTTTAGAAAAATGTAACCAGGCTAGGTAGCTACAGCTAGTGTTAGCTGGTAACTTAAGGTAAAGTCAGCAGATTTTCTGTTCTGCTGTACATGCAGATGAATGTCTCCAGTACCCTGAGGTCTGTGTTTACCCGGCGGTAAAAAAACGCGGAATGACTCGCTTCAGAAGGGTTGAAAATCTGCAACTTTCCCTCTTTAGCGTTTAGCTTAGTGCAGATCCATAGCAACCATAAACACCACCAGCTCTAGCCGTTTGCTGTTTCCTGTTTGGTGCTGAAAAGAGCGCACCCATTGGTTGTTGTCAATGTTCATATTTAACTTCAGTACCAAGCCTATCATTCCGAAATTGGAAATTAGTCTGCGACAGTGGAATCGCTTGAAAAGTCTTTTGGTGTTAGGTCGGCATTATTTGCTTTCTTCTCATGTTAGATGAGAAGATCGATGCCACTCTCATGTCTGTATGCCAAACGTGTCGCTGGAGCCAGCAGTCAATGAATAATAAGTGATATTCAGTAAAGATATACACTGGGGTCCTCCATATTTGCATATGCTCTTCATAGCCTATTGTTTTTTTTTTTCCATATAGCACAAAGACTGAGAGCATGGGAAACAGCTCCTCTGAAGCTGACTAATTAACACATTATGTGTTGTTTGTGTAATCAGTACAAAAGCAGAGAGATAACGTGTTAATCAGTGAGCTTTAGAGGTGATGGTAGGTTGTTTTGAGAACTGCACCACCCGATGTAATATCTTATCAAACATCTGACATAATGCACAATATGCACATGGTATCAAATTCCGTTTTATGACAGTGTGGCTGCGTGGTTTTTGAATATGTGCACACATCGCTACGATGACCTTTTCAAGAAGGTGGTTGAAGGAATGAAAGAGGGACGCTGTGTTCACACGGTCCGACAAGTCCGCCACCGCAGATAAACTTTGAAAAAATTGTATTTTACACGGCTACATGTAAACAGGAATATTAGTGGAATATTCACTTTCATTAGCCATGTAAACAGCTTAGTGGGGATATCATTTTTTTCCGAATAAGGGCAAAAAACGCAATATGTGCATGTAAACATAGTCATTGTGGCGAATTGAACTGCTGATATCTGACATTGCATACGGCTTTACTGGGCTATTTTCCTGTAACTATCACTGTAACAATACATATATATAAATCAGATGGATTACAGTAGTGTGGCCTGTTGACAGCCTGTTTGAATGCTGCTACCTGTCCCTGCTCCGCTCGCTGCCCAAGTCAGAGGGTTATCTTTGCTCTGCCGTGACGACATTTAGGCGCTGTCCATAGCAACAGTTGCCGTGCCCACCGACTGCCACAGCAACCGCAGGAGCCCTCGCTGCTCATTATTGTTCAGCCCATCACAATTACTGTATATATGGTGCTGACATGCAGCCACACAATGACTCTCTGGACTGCTTGCGGGTCCAAAAAGTGAACGTATCAATAAGATACTCTCTTCCAGACTGTCTGTCTTCTTCTGTGGCGAAAGTCAGCCAGGAAGGCAATAGTGAAGTAAAGGCGACATTTGCAAAGGTGAAGTGTCTGTGTGTGTGTGTGTGTGTGTGTGTGTACATGTGTGTGTGTGTGTGTGTGTGTGTATGTGTGTGCGCGACAGCGTAACAGCGTGCACACACATGGCCTCGCGCATGTCTAGAAAAACAACAGTGATAGGCGGCTATGTGGTTATCACAGTAACAACTCCAAACCTCGCTCACAATCTCGCCTTCATTCCCCGTCATCTCATTCTACCCTTGTATGTATGCAGAATGTGTGTGTGTGTGCCCTCATATGCCTCCTCTGTGAGGGCACTGCGCTGAGTTGACAGGGAGGAAAGAGGAGAGGGTGTGTGTGTGTGTGTGTGTGTGTGTGTGTGTGTGTGTGTGTGTGTGTGTGTGTGTGTGTGTGAGAGAGAGAGAGAGAGAGAGAGGAAACAGAAATAAATTGCAGTGCTGACCTATATTCTCGAATCCCACAACCAGTTCAGCGGCACAGATGTTCCCCTAATGTTTGGCCGTGAAATGTTCCCCTAATGTTTGGCCGTGAAATGTTCCCCTAATGTTTGGCCGTGAAATCCAGCCACAACACCCGACTGCATGGACAGCAGTGGCTCTAATTGTTCCTGTGTGTGCCTGTGTGTCCCTGTTTGTACCACGTACGTTATGCATCAGCGACGTATTTATTTGCTTGTGTGTGTGCTGCTGCAGTGTATGAGTGGGAGGAACTGTGCTCATTTATTTCTATGCCTAAAGAAGCACTTAACTGATTTTCAGCCTCGACCCCATGTACAGTATATGTTCAACACATTCTCATGAACGGGTTGTTATGATATCGTACGAAATAACGGTGACCGCCGGCCGGTCAAGGGACAGTTAAGTTTAGCAGTCATTACAGTTAGTTTAGCCGAGAAAAGGTCACTGAGAATCAGGTCAGAGACAGTTAAGTTTTAGGCACCAAAACGACTAGTTAAGATTAGAAAAAAGATTGTGGTTTGGTTAAAACACCGGTCCCCTTAAGTAGAACACCCGTTTTCTGGTTGAAAGACGAACTCTGCTCCGCAACCCCCGTTTGAAAGCCCTCTGTTTTAGGACCCAATCGTCCACCCCGGCCTCATCCCTACACGCTCTTATACAGACACTGTCAATCTCATGCACACAGTAATGAATACGTGAAATACATATGAATTACAGTGCATAACCTTTTCGTAGCTATATGTACAAATGGTTCCTGAGAACTGCCTGATATGTTAGAGCAGTGGTTCCCAAACTTTTTCACATCAAAGAACCCTAAACTGACACAAATTAGACCATGGAGCCCCATTCGATAACATTTTTCTTACCAGGGTCCCCCATCTGATTACATTTTGCTTTTCAATGTTTTATTACAGAAGGTGTATAAAACACATGACCAATATAGTCATACATGCTGTCATTGTGTTACTTATGGATGGAATTATAGTGAAAATAAAGGATTTCCCTTTGTGCTAGGGACCCACTTAAGGACTCCTGGGGGTCCCTGTGACCCTACTTTGGGAACCACTGCGATAGAGAACATCTATGTACACATTAATAAACAATAATATGTATCTGGTAGGAAGGCTCTTTTTATTTCATCGCTCCAAATCCTAAACGTGATGATGCCAGCACAGGCCAAGCAGCAGCAAGAAAGAGTTATTTCAGGCCGCAGACCTCTAATCATCACCGCTCATCGCATGGCTGCATCATTACAAGTAGCACATACAGCCAAGTTTTGGAGATATCTGTCTGGATCAATCTATCTAACAAGTATATCCAATTACCCAGTGTAATGGGTACATGGATTCAGACCGTTACTGAATGGTTTTCTACATTTTTAGCACCACAAAATACATTTTTAATGACCTGTTACAAGGGGGGAACTAAAGCTGTTATGCTCTCTTCAAAGCCACCAGACTCCATTGACAAAAACTGTATTTTTACCTCAAAGAAATCTGGAGTTGCTGGTCTACCACTGCCTCTGTCAGTTAGTTAGTTTGTGTTATTCTGTCTTTCTTTAGTGTTAAGCAATAGCCTGTGCTAACTGCCTGTGTAGGCTAACATTACCTGCGCTGTGTTATATTGGAACCGCCTCCGTATGTGCAGGCAAGCAGCCCAGGAGGGCCTATTTTAATGTGAACATGATTATTTATCGATACAAATCTATTTAAATTGAAATGTGACTATAACTTTCATACTGCCATACCTGATGACCATGTATAAAAGCAATGGCTCACTTCAGTTAGCCAGTAAGTCCTGTCTATTATATGCACTGGAGTCCTTATTGCTGCTGACCCTACAGTGGCTGAGCAGCTTCTTCAGTTTACATATAAAATAGTGAGCGACTGACCTCTAAGCTTGAACTGTCTTTGTCCTGAGTACTTGCTTTATTGTTTCAAATGTGTTAAGTTGCAGTCCAACCATGGAGTATTATCTGATCAGAAAATCTGATTGAGGTCCAGCGATGAACTTATACAACTCATCCGCTTAAAAGTATTGTTAATGAACAATTGATTTGTGAATTGACCCAGGAATACTGTTGAAGCATGTTGCAAATGGAGCTGCGTGATGGCACCAGTTGTGCTGCTGGGAGAGAAGTTCTATTCTTCTCTGATCTATACTATTGAAATGTAACTAAGCGTTAAAAATGCTTTTCACTTAAAAAGCACCACTGGGGAGTTCGCAGCCAAGGTGGGCAGGGACTAAACGTGTTGTTCAGAAAGAGTGTGAATGCTGCATTGATGCTGCATTGACAGGGCTTGTCAATAAAGAGGCAGGAGGGCAGAGGGGAGGCCCATTGGTCTGAGGGATGACTGTGGTTGACTGATGGATATAATGATCAAATGCTTGTTAGAGCACTGGGTTCTACAGTAAAGTCGTTTTTTTGACTTGGGGTAGGCTCTAACCTGTCTGTGCCTCTATCCAACCCGTTCTCACTCCCAACTCGTAAAATACTGACGCTTGGTCAGTGGCTCTCAGCGTCGGTTATTGATACATAGATTCCCCTTTAGTCTCTGTATTGAACGTACAATCTTTCCCTAAACCTAACTGTCCCATGCTTGTGCCACATGTCAGTTAAACGTACATCCCAACCCAGAGCGTCCAAAAGTGACACCAGTAGCTCCCACCAAGCGCATCTAAATATGACGCCAAAGGGCTAGAAGCTAGTCCCGAGAAGGTCAAAAAGTGACGCCAAACGTCCCGACCAAGCGCTTCTAAATATGACACTAAAGGAGACTTTTTGCGTCAATAACAAACGCCAAAGGTACCTGACCCAGCGTCGCTTTTCAACGTGATGGGAGGAAAAATGTGTTACAACCCTCTATCAGTCTGTCTGTCTTTCCAACACATTCTCATTTCCAACTCGTCAAGTAATTCATGCTTGGTCAGGACCCCTTGGTCAGTTTTTTTGACACTATGGGTCGGGACTCCTTGGCGTCATTTTTTAAAAGTGCAGGCTAAAAGCAGTTAGGGTTAAAAAATGGGGTTTAGGCCTTTTTCCAAATTTAGCGTGTTCTGATTAAGACATGTGAGATATTCAGATTTTACAACAATTCTTTGGACATGTATCAGCACATTCGGAATGTGCGTCTCAATCAGTGTTTTTACCGCAGTTTGTGACAGTTTACGGCCTCTTGCCTGTTTACGGCTTATAGTCAGCTCTGTGCGTTGCTATGGTTTTTGTACACAAACCAACCAGCCAACAGTTTGCAGCTAAGATAATGCCTCCTTTGCATATTTAAACACAACATTTCAGAAAATGTGTAATACAACAAATAATTACCTTAATGAAAGTAATAAAAGTAGGTTTCACGGTGATATCTATTAGGTAAAATGTCCACCCTATTTGCCTACAGTGTCTACCCTTAATCTGCTTATTATGCTAACTACTTAAATTGCCCAAAATGCAACTCTTAGCAACTATCTCTAATCTCATCTGCTAGACCTATAGATTACATTTCAATCATAAAAGGTTCATAGGAATCAGCATTGCTGGGATTCATATAGGCCATATTGGGGTTTCCAGTAGACTGCTAGTATTCACACAGCATCACTTTATATTTCTCCTAAACATCATGTGGATACATATTTTAAAATCAGATCATATAATCTGTAGTTGAGCTATTTCACAATCTTTTCACATACCCCCTGTAACTGCAGGAGTACCCCCGGGGTGGAGAATCACTGGCTGAATAAGTTGTCTTTAATTAAAAAATAAAGTTGATTCCCCTTCACATTCTGTCTGTCTCCATGCTTCGTCCTTCAGTTACATCACACATCTCTCTCTCTCTCAATTCAATTCAATGGGCTTTATTGGCATGAAAGTTTCAATAACAATGTTGCCAAGGCATCGAATTTGTCCAAATATTTGGTCAGAACTCAATAATTCTCTCTCCCTCTCTCTATTCCTCTCTCTCTCTCTCTCTCTCTCTCTCTCTCTCTCTCTCTCTCTCTCTCTCTTTCTCTCTCTCTCTCTCTCTCTCTCTCGCTATTCATTCTGTCCCATCTGTCTGTTTTTTAACATATAAATTGCAGGGTCTCCAGGTCCAAACCCTTCTCAAACTGTCCAGGTCTTCATACTTCTCACCGACAGCAGATGTGAACAATTGGGACCAATCAAAGCAATTAAGAATTACAAAACCTTTAGCACAAAAGACCAAAGAAGAGCAAAAAGATAATGTTATGAAACAAGGTTTTGGTTTCTTTTCCTTAATGTCTTTATAATTCTAGAACTTTTGTATTAAGTATGAGTTGTACACCCCCACACATAGTTTCAGCCAAGCACTGATTTGCCAAAGATACATGCACTCTGGTCAATCAATAAAGTACTTTAAGCCAACAAACATGTGGCTTTGCTCATACTGGCATGGCTCAATAGCTGTTTGGCACTCACACTCACTGTTTTCTCTGTTCTGGAAACATCAATTTCTCCTAAACTAACCTCCTAGGTTCTAAACTAAATTGAGGAAAATGCGAGGTAGTTTTTTAAAATAGTTTTAATAATTCACTCTGGGTGTTTTGTTGTTAAATGTGTGTCATCTAAAAGGTTCAGTGCTCGGAAACCATTTCCAGACTGAAAGCTGCACTCATCATTTTTTTTTATATTAATGTATGAAATGTAGTAAAATAGTCCCTGTGCATACAGTTCATTCAGGCCTTCAATCTTCACTCTCATTAACCTCATCAATGTGTTTTCGGAACCAGTGGTGGAAGAAGTATTCAGATCATTTACTCAAGTAAACGTACTAACACCACACTGTAAAACTACAGTACTGTATACTGTTACAAGCAAAAGTTACACATTAAAAATGTTACTTACTGTAAGTAAAAGTATGTAAGTGTAATCAGGAAAATGTCAAAGTAAAAGTACAGAAATACAGAAAAATCCTCACATTTGGGAAAATGGACGATCAAAACTGTTTTGTCAATCTACTAAGTGTTCAATGGTCTTTTCATTTCAGCTGGACTTGTAGGCCTGTATTTATGTAGTGCTTTTCTAGTCTTAACAACTACTCAAAGCACTTTTACATAGTACAGGAACCATTCACACACTGTGGGCGAGGCTTCCGTACAAGGTGCCACCTGCTCATCAGATAAGCAATCGCACACATGATGGCGCAGCATCAGGAGCAATCCAGGGTTCAATGCCAAAGGACACTTCAACATGGAACTGCAGGGCCTGGGATCAAACCACCAATCTTGCAATTGGTAGGCGGATGCTCTACCACCTGAGCCACAGCCACTGCAGTACTTAACTACAGTACTTGAGTAAATGAACTTAGTTACATTCAACCACTGTTCAGAACCCAATGTAAAACCCACTATACACTACCTGCCCAGCAACCAACCCACAGACAGACAAACAAAGTTGGCAACTAGCCGGTGAACGCAGTTCACACAGTGGAGCGTCTAGCAACTTAACGCCAAAAACACACCAAGCAGCGGTGTAATAATTACTGGTACAGGCCGACATGTCACAGGAGTCACAGGACTCTGGCTGCAGGTAATCTCTGGTTGCACTTCACCGCTAAAAATTAAATTATCCCCAACTTTTAGTTTGGCCAAATTGCACCACAAAATGTTTTTGAATTAATTCATGAATCACAGCTATGGTGCTTATTACTGGATATCCACTATCAATCGCAGACACAACACTGAACTACACTTACTCCCTGTGAGGTCTGATTCACACAGATGCAATCAGCCATATGTACTGTCAGCAGACATATAGTGAGATGTTGTAAAAACATGAATGAACTCTTCAAACCCATTCATGTTCCTGAATCAGGCAGCAGCCATTTACTGTGACGCACCCCCTCTACCTGCAACAGACAAAAGATGGATGGAAGGAAGCGCGGCACCTTGACTGCAGCGCGCGTGTGTGTGTGTGTGCGTGAAAGAGAATGCAAGGATGCAATCTTGAGGAGAAAGTGCATAAGGCTACATTACAAATGCAATTGCAAGGCTTTTACTGGTCTGTGTCGTGATTAATATTAGCCTAGTAAACGCATCTCCTAACATCTGAACATATGTTCATCAATACACACACACACACACACACACACACACTTCTGCATCACCACCAACCTTTGTCTTGAATTTCAAAGTGACAATCTCTCTTGTGACGATGATTTTGAGTCTTCTTTGCCCTTCCTCCCCCTCCCTCTTTGCCCCTTGTTCATAAAACACACACACACACACACACCTCCCAAGGGCAAACAGGGGGAGCGGCACCTGTGGCCTGACTGATTAACAGCCATTTTATAGAGCAGAGAGACGGAGGTGTTTTCAGTACAGCGATGAGTGTCTTCTGAGAATCCATTTAAGAATGGCACGTGTGTGCGTGTGTATTGTGGTGGGTAACTATGTCAATAACAATCTCTCCCTATATCAACAGCAACTACTTTGTGAATGTGAGAATCTAAGGCTACATCCACACTACCAAATTTTTTTTTTTTATCTCCAGTAGCCGAACTAACCTCCGTCCGTCCGACAACACATATCACATGATCATACGCATACACTGGGCGTGCATGTGCCGGTGCGGTGTAAACAGGAAGCAGGTTGTGGCCTAACGGTTAAAGAAGTGAGTGTGTGCCTGAGCGGTTGTTGGTTCAATCCCCAGACCGACAGGATAAAAAAAAATCTGGGTGGGGAAAGTGAAAGAGCAGTGCTTCTCACTCCCTCATTACCACCACTGAGGTGCCCTTGAGCAAGGCCCTTAACCCCAACCGCTTCAGTGGCAGCAGATCAGACTGTGGTTGTACTGGGCAGCTTCCAGGTATGAATGTGGAACTGTGTGATTGTGACAGGTTGTTGTTGCAAATGAGAAATTGTTCTCAATTGACTTACCTGGATAAACAAAGGTTAAATAATTTTTTTTTTTTAATTGTCTGATGTCACTTTGCGGTTGAAAATCATGGATATATACATTGAAAATACAGAGAATACTTTAGAGAAAGACCAAAAAGGCAAAAAGTAAGAGCAGGGGTTTATTAGTTTGGAGCGAGGACGAGGTGGAACTCTTACTGAAGGTATGTAAGCCTACCTAACCGATAAGACTGATGTGCATCGTCGTTTCCAAATGTCTCCGTTTGTATCTGTCCAGACTACAAAGCAACCAAAACGGGGGCAAGGATGAAACACAGTTTTTGTCCAAACCACAAATTATTTCATGTTGCTGTGGCTTACTGGTACCCACAATACTGGAAAGGATATATATTTTTATATATATATATATATATTAGGGCTGTCAAACGATTACATTTTCTTAATCGCGATTAATCATTGAATTTCTATAGTTAATCGTGATTAATCGCATGTTTTATCACAAGATTAAAATTCTATTATTTTGCATTTTAGAACTGTTTAAGTACGTATTAACAATGGAAAGCCATTCTTACCAGTGTATCTTGATTGGGAATCAAATGAATGCAAAGAAAGTGACTTTATGAACTTGATTTTAAGATTTGTATGTGTTTATTATATATTTAATCTAGTCACACATTTGAATTTAACAACAACTTTGAATGCACTACAAGGCTGTAAATTACCAGTTTCATTAAACGTACCGTATGTGTTTTTCCGACAACAGCACAGATTGTTGCAGATTGTTACATCCCAGTGTTGAATCCTCTACAGTGAAATACAGACAAACTTTACACCGTTTAGCGTTAGCCGTCAGCATTGTAACCGTGTTTAATCCAGCTACTAGCTAGCGGTAGGCTAACGTTAGCTGCTGTCGAGTATAGTGTTAACTAGCGTCACGTGCAGCAATGTTTCTGTTTCCTGTAACAAAAACTAAACCGTTTTCAGAGCATCAGAGAGAAGTGCAGGCATATCAGTGGCACCAGAATGAGGCACCGAAACCCGTGTTGCTATTCCTGCAGCAGCAGGATGTGTTACGAGGAAGTACGGCAAAATAGTAGCCTGTTAGGCACAACGCAAAGCTGAGTGAAGTGAAAATAAATTAATAAATGGCGGCATGCGATTAATGCGATTAAAAAAAATTTACGCATTATGCTCGACCCTTAATCGCATCGCGATTAAGGGCGTTAATTCTGACAGCCCTAATATATATATATATATATATATATATATATATATATATATATATATATATATATAGGGATATATTCCATTTTCATTAGCCATATTGACACAAGTTATACATCCAGGGGCTAATGTGACTAGCATGGTTTAGCTAATGGACAACAGCTGACTCCCTCTGACGAAAGGTTTGCACTTTAAAGCTTGTGTGCCCTGTGTGCGAAACAGGGTTGGATCAGATTACTTTGAAATGTAATCCATTACTGACTACAAATTACATGACAATTTTTGTAATCAGTAACGTAATCAGTTGGATTACCCAAAACATGTAACATAATCTGATTACTTTAGGATTACTCTTAGATCACTTTAATAAATATGCACATTCCATTATCCATTAAAAAAATCCAATATAACATTATGAGCGGTTGACATAACGTTTAGCCTAACCATCGCTACCATGATCAATACTGATGTGGCAAATGCAAATTTAACTTTCACTAAATGGTGAAATAACGGACACCATTAGTTTATCATCATTGGACCACCTCATAGCTAGCAATGTTTGAACGATGCCGAGCATGTTCCTGTAATGTTAATGTTAACGTTCCACTTACCTCCAAGTGTTTCTTCAGATTTGAAGTAGATGTTAGCGCCGTTGACAATACTTGCACTTTTGGTTTGCACAACTTGCACAAAACAAACATTATTATTTCCCACTGTCTTTAAATCGAAGTTGTGACGATATTACCAACTAGTAAACGCATTTTTCCCAACTGAAACGGGTCTGTCTGTCGACGGCAACGGCTCCCCCTCTTGAGTTTTGATTTGAACCTTTTTCTTGTCAAGAAACTACACAGGCAGTTGGATGGTAGTGACATCTAGTGGACAAACGAATAAACTGCTTGTCAAATTAAAACAGGCTATCATAAAAGAGTTGCATTGTTTGCATGATAAAATGTAATCAGGTAATCCTCAACAATGTAACTGTAATCTGATTACACATTTTTTATTGTAATCTGGGCTGATTATAGTTACTTGATTTCTGTAATCTGATTACATAATCCAGATTACATGTAATCCGTTACTACCCAACCCTGGTGCTAAAACATGAACCTAATCGGAGTACGGCTAATTTGACAGTTATTTGGTTTATAGGGTGTACTGAACCAAAGAAAGTTTGGTGCTAAAGAAATTGTCCAGTACCGAAGAGATGGGGATGCGTACACGTAAACCCTTTAAACTCCTACTGCACAGTGTCTGTTCTTCTTTGAGGCAGGACGATTGTACATTCCTGGAACATTGTCACAGCAGGAAGAATTTTCTCTTTCTTTTGTATGCTTGCGAGGTAAACAGAATAATTAGCACAATGCTACAAGCTCCCTGCTACTAGCTCTGCCTTATCTGTATACCTTAACTTACTGGATGGTCCAACACAATGCCTTCCTGGGTAACAATGCTCTGAGCGCCAGCTGAAGTTAAACCAGGATTAACTTTTTTGACATACTGCATGTGTTTTCTTGCTGGAGCCCTTTGCAGCAGCACCCCACTGGGGTGTCCCTGAAATAAAAGAGCATTTTTTAACACAACAGTATTGTAGTTCTAAACCCAGCCTGCAGCAGCCAGGTTTTCAGAGAGATCTCATTCACCACCAGAAACCCCTGAGAGAGGAACATTTCTGCTGGAGTTACAAGTGAAATAAAATGTCAAGCTAAGCAGTCGGAGCAGAGGTCGAAATGGATGAAAAGTGGCAAAAGTCCCTTTAAGAGCAACCAATTTATACAGTAGGGGAGGGGTTCATATAAGAAATGGATACAGCGTTTTGAGGCGGAGCCCGTTCATTCCTATGAGAGTTGCTCAGTGGCGCATGAAGCCTCCATGGAGCCAAAAATGATCCAGATGATCGTCATATGGCCATAGAGCAGGCACACTACAGATACCCGCCAGCCGAGCCGGCTACTTACGGTTTAGCGCTCAGCTAACTTTACTGGGGATTAAATTATTCAATCGTGCGGCTCTTCTAGACTTTCCAAATGACTGAATAGATCCAATTCTGATATTAAAATGTGTCATTTAGCGGGGGTTTTGCCGTTCAAAGAAAGTGATCCACTGTTATGCAGACGTGTCTTATGTCATGGAAGGAAAAACGTCATTTTGAGCCAGAGGGCATCATGTGACGGGCCGGGAGTTGCAATTCCACTGTCTGGCTGCTATGTTTAATTTGCTTCAAAGCCTGGAGCACTTGGCACTGGTTGAGGATGAAACCAATGTGTCATCGAACCACGTTTTCACAGAGAAACTCAGTACTACACAGTTTACAGTCTTTTCACATGTTTTCTAATATGTATAATGTGTTTAAAAAAGTAATCACTGATATTGCTTTACCCGGACTTTAACTTAGCTACAATGCTACTTTAAGTCAAACAATGTGATTTATTCATGAACATTTGGTGTTTCCTGATTATTTACTATTTTCTGAAGGCCTCTCTTTCAACCCCCCGACTCTGTTATCTCCTCCCACGGATATGAAAGCACATCAGAGTCGCTAGGCAATGTAGGCAGAGAAAAACAGCAGAGATGTTGACATCCAACTTGCAATTCTTCTTTGAGCCGGTCAGGGCTTTGGTAATGAGAGCCTGGGGACCCGGCTGAGCCTGCTGGGTGTGTGTGTGTGCGTGTGTGTGTGTGTGTGTGTGTGTGTGTGCGAGTGTGGGTGACAGAGATAGAGAATAAAGAGTGTCTATAATCTTCCTTGAGGACTTTATTGCTCTGTGTTTTGGTATAGCATTTGTAAGGGAATCAGCTGTGGCCACCTGGGTCAGGATTTGTGTGTGTGTGTGTGTGTGTGTGTGTGTGTGTGTGTGTGTGTGTGTGTGTGTGTGTGTGTATAAATACATATACGTGAGTGTGTGTGTGTGTGTGTGTGTGTGTGTGTGTGTGTGTGTGTGTGTGTGTGTGTGTGTGTGCTTGTTTTACTATATTCGTGGGATCCAAAAACCGGGGAATACAGTATAGGTCTGCACAGCCTTGTGGGGCCCAAAATGCTGGACCCCACAAGGTTAAAGGGCTGTTTGAGGGTTAAGACTTGGTTTTAGGGTTAGGGTTAGAATTAGGTTATGGTTAGGGTGAGGGTAAGTGTTAAAATTAGGCATTTAGTTGTGATGGTTAAGGTTAGGGTAAGGGGCTAGGGAATGCATTACGTCAATGACGGGTCCCCACAAAGATAGTGAAACAAATGTGTGTGTGTGTGTGTGTGTGTGTGTGTGTGTGCATACAGGTGAAGGTGTATGTGCCTGACAGGTTCAGTCACACACAGAAACATTGTGGAGGCAGTGGTAAGCCGATGATAAGCATAAACGATCTCCTCCGCAACCCTTCCCTCCATCCTCACCCTCCCTTCTTTTTTACTTCCTTACCTCACTCTCCATCTCTTTTCCTCCTTCCTTCTCCCGTCTCTCCTCCCTCCCTCCCTCCCTTCCTCCTCTCTAATCGCCGGGCTAATTGACTCAGCCAGATTTGGCAACAGGCGTATTAGTGTCATTTCACACAACAAGGAATGACCTATGCAGACAGTCAAGACGGAGAGAACCCTGCAATGTTATGTTCACCAAATCCAATTCCCCAGACACACACGCAAAACAAAAACAAAAAATGTTCAATTGATAAAATGACCTCTTAACAACACCTTAATGTGAGTGTATTGACTTTTTTTTCGAACTGAAGATTAAGAATTTAATTTCAGACAAGGTCCTGCAGAAAATATCAAATATGAAATGTTCAAATTCTGTCCAATGCCCCCAATGATGTCTGCTGGTCTAGGCTACTGTGCAGCACACCCACCTCTGCCAACACAGCGGAAGAACCGGAGGGAAACATATGTTTTACACACAGGTAAGTTTGTTCTTTTTAAGCCTAAAGATCCATTTTCAGCATCCTCAGGCAGAGCTGACTTTCCTTCATAGCAATGAAATGTAATGGCACTGAACTGGTGTCATTCCTACCTGCAGGTAAACAATGTGTGCATGATTGTAGGTGTAGAAGCGGATGGAGGAATGCAGGCTTTATTTGATGGTTAATCCTTCAGTGACACTCAAATTCTCCCTGATGGGTGTCAGTGTGTGTGTGTGTGTGTGTGTGTGTGTGTGTGTGTGGGTGGGTGGGTGTGTACGTGTGTGTGTGTGTGTGTGTGTGTGTGTGTGTGTGTGTGTGTGTGTGTGTGTGTGTGTGTGTGTGTGTGTGTGTGTTGGTGTGCAGAGAGTAGAACGCCCTTACCGCTGTGCGCGCTGAACCAGCGGGGTGCGATGTGCAGGGGCAAGGTGTCAGCCAGCGACCCCCGAGATCCCAGATAGAGCACCCCGTCCGTGTGGTGCCCCCCGCCCCCAGTGTCCTGGTAGCCCGTACCGTGGGAAGCGGCGGTAGTGCCCCCTGACCCTCCTCCGGCTCGATCCGAGTCCGTCCCTCTGGGGGTGTAGAAGCCGAAGGGCACGGCGGGGCTGTGCTCGATGCCCATCCCAGCCACGGAGCTCACCGAGCGGCTCCGCAGGCCCATGGTTCCACTCGGCCGGTAGTGGCCGAAGTGGGCCGAGGGTGGCACTGCGCTGTCATCCGTAGAGACACCGGGAAAAGCACCCCGGGGCCGCCCCGCCGTGCTCTGCTTTCCCCCCATCCAAAGTGGGAGACAAATGGGTGGGGGTTCTGGGTGGAAACAGGAGGGGGCTCGGCTCGATCCGCAAAGGGTCGAGAGAGCCGAAACAGGCTGTCGCCCCCCTCCCCTCGCTCCTGTCTGTCTCTCGGCCTGCCTGCCTGCCTGCCTCTCCGTGTGTCTCGGCCGGCTCGTCAGCTCTGACTCTCCGCAGACGCAACAGCCCGTTTTGCTGATGAGCGGAACATGAGCCCGCCCTGACGTCTGGATTCACCTCACCCGCAGACAGAACCTCGACACAACCGGGGGGGGGGGGTGGCTGGTGAGCTGAATGACGCCGTAAGCCCAGAATGACACACTGATATACACCACCTTCCCCTCTCTCTGTCCCAGGTGATTAACACGGCTGTATCATCGCAGGCGGGACGCGGCAGCAACACCTTTATCGCGCCCGGCCCGAATCACAGCAGCGCCGCAATGTGCACTCCGCTGCTCTCGGCTCATCCGATCTCAGACATCGTGACAACTGTTGCTGTCTGTCTAGCCGCCAAAAACGACGGTCTGCCTTTGGGTAGAAAAAAAAAATGACGTCGCCTTCCGCTCTGTCTGTCCGTTCCGGTGATGTCCAACCAGAGGTCGCTTATTTTCTCGGAAATCGGGGTCACAGTGAAGCCGCTCCCCTGCTCTCAGATCGGCGCTTCTGTAGCCTACTCTCCGCTCCGCCGCTGCTGCTGCTACTGGCCAGACAATGGAGGCGCTCAGTGCGCAAGCCCGGATCATAAATACAGACAGGACATGAGACAGTATTCTATTGGGAGAAGGATAATACGCTTTGCTTTAATTCCTAATCAAGGGGAATGGGCTTGGAAATTATCTGCAGTGTAGGCTATGCCTTAAAGCAACGTGTTTTCAGCCAAGGACCCCTTAACTGAAAGAGAGATGGAGCAGGGTTCCCCTACTACATATATTTTATAAAATGAAGTTGCATTTCAAATTGGGCCTACAGTAGCCTAACTTGTAGTGCGGCCTAAAGTCTTTATTCATTCCTTTTTTTGCATAGAATACAAAGCTATTCAAATAGCCTAATACTTGTTGGCATGATTTTATAAATCCTGTTTTAATGTTAAACATACAGTGATACATACATACATACATAGATGTGGCACACATCTGTGAATGGCCTTAGTGACTACCTCAACTATGGGCCAGTTGGCAATGGAGATTTAGGCTATATTTGCTAATAATATGTTATTTGATTATTTGATGTTATATGATTCATGTTAAGACTTTTTAAAATTTGAAAAAACTTTAAAAAATTAACAATTTTTTGGAGGCCCCCCTGCATTGACTCTGAGGACCCCCTAGGGGTCCCGGGGTCTTGTTGCAGATCCCTGCCTTAAAGCCTTTAGAATCAGAATGTGACAAGGAATGGCAGGGGGCACCAGGTAGTTATAGCCCAAATGGATCTTAAATTGCATTTTGTTTACCATAATTTCCGATTAAGAGCAAAGACAATCAAACATATCAGGAGAAGTTGGGCTAGGCTATATCTAAAAATCCCAGGAGGATAATGAGCAAATGTAACACTCAAGTCGTGTTTTTCCAATCTGATTTTGTATTAGGCTACTTTTAAACATATGTCCACATGTAGTTTACTATATCCTTAAGGTTTGAAAAATTGACAAATCTAAAGGGCAAGGGAATCCCCTCCATGAGTTTCTGGAGAATTAATCTGTTACTTGAGGAAAAAAGGTCTTTTCCAATTTCCCATGATCCTCCTTTGCTCTCCCACACTGTCAGACCTTCAGACAGCATATTGTTGTCATTACCAAATTATGCAGATTTTCCCACCATATGCTAAATTATTGGGATTACTGGCTCACGTTTTGTTCAGGATTACATGGTCTAATCCTGAGTTTGTGAGTGAGTGAGTGAGTGAGTGAGTGAGTGAGTGTGTGTGTTGTGTGTGTTGTGTGTGTGTAATCAGGCAGTTTTTGGCTCTTTGTTTCTTCACAATAACACACAGTCTTGTATGGTCTTGGCCTCGTTACCCAAAAAGGTAAACTATGGTAAAGTACTTAATGCAATAGGTGTTTATCTTGCTATAAAGACAGCAAGCCTATAAATGGTCCCCTCTCTGCTCATCAGGCATTCAAACACACACACACACACACACACACACACACACACACACACACACACACACACACACACACACACACACACACACACATACACACGAAATCAACTCAAATGGTTCTAGGTAATTTTCCATAATTGAAATACTTTACATGAAATGTTAAGTATTTCAAAAAAGGTATTGTTTGGCTTTTTAATATTATATATAATTAATGTTTTGATCTAATTTAAGAAATGTAGTCACTGTATTAAACTTGAATTAACAGGTTAAGCTATTAAAAAGATAATGAAAGAAAAGATAAATACTTGTGAAATTAAGATATATTTGCAAATGCAGCATTTTTATATGAAAACAAATTCATTTTCTTAAAAAAATTGGAAGTTTTACGGTTATTCACAGTTACAGGGTTTTCATGTTCTTTTACCCTAGACATGTCATTTCTAAATCTATTTTTGTAATTTCTTTGACATTTAAATACTGGGACAGTTTCATGCTTTTTAAAAGCACAGGTGTAAATAATGAAATGGTGGCTGCTTTGATTTCCAGATCCAGTACAGGGCATGCTGGCTCACTGACGTGATGCTATGTGAGTAGTATTAGTATGTTAGTCAAGATAAGATTTAAAATAAATGACAACTATATTAGATTTTAGAAAATCCCATTTTCATAAGAAAAAAAAGGCCAGGAAGCAAGCCAATGTTTCTGCACTTTATTAATGAATTTCAGCAATATAGCACCATTTTGATATTAAAAACAAAATGCCTTTAAGATCTTTAAGTTATTACATGATTATAATATGATGCACTTAACACTCTGGCATCATAAAATGTTTGGCAAAAATGCAATTTTTTTTATGGTCTTGTCTCTTTTGTACCCTTCGTTGTACTATCTACATTATATTTGTATCTGTGTATGAACTTTTTCTACCACTAAAACGGAGCCATCGTTGGTGTCATTAGTAAAACCTGGGCTTTTCCTACAACAAAATGTCTTCTGTAAGAAATGTAGGGCTGGGAATCACAGGAGGCCCCACAATATCGTATCAGGAAACCTTTATAACAATACTATATTATTGCAATTTTAACCATATTTTCCAACTTCCAATGATGTCCTCAAAAGGAAAACGTTGTCAACATCGGTTTTATCTAAAAAGATAAGATTCTCCGTTGTTCATCTCACTTCAACGTGTCGAATGTTAAATTCTCATGTGCAATTTATATAATAACAGATTGATATCTGGAGTCCATGTATCAATACAGTATTGCCATGGAAAATATTGCGATACTATGCTGTACAATATTTCCCCCCGCCGCTAGAGAAAAGCCTATTTACGTACAATCCCACATTAAGTAAGTGTCTTCCTACTGATATTGGGGCTGGGTATGGGGCAAGGAGTTCCTGAATCAATTCAATTCCCATTCACACGGTCCCGATTCAATTACATTTCTGATTAGCGATCAATTAGGTTAGGGAAATTTCAGTTACAATACCAATTTTTCTCTATAAAATAGATTCTCACAGGACTTATGCTGTACATTGTACAAGCAAGAAGCAACACTCAAATATATTTAATTATGCACGTCATGTTAACGTTTACATTAGGAATTGACCACCAAGTACTTTGTACTTATACATTTATGGTGAAAATGCATATAAATTGAAAGGTTGATTTCTGGATTTTATGAATCAATATCAGATCACTCAAACAAAGATCGCTTTTAATTGGAGAATCAATTATTTTAACACAGCCTTAACTGATATCCTATTTTTTTTACTTGAGTAATTCCTTCCTGTTATGGCTCATCCAGAAGTCCTGTTTTAACAGGAAATACTTCAAGTACAATATGCTCTAAAAGTGCCAACTCATTGTGACATCAGTCTCTGATCAAACAGATCATGATGAGATTCTCTGTGTTTAGTGACTTTCCCTCAGTCTCCAATGCAGTTTATAGTTCCCTCGGCTGCAGAACTTTCCCAGGGTTCATCAGGTTCTTTGGGTCGAGCGTGTCCTTGAGACGCTGCATGACCCCGACGGCCATGGGTCCCATCTCTTCACACAGCAGCGCTCTCTTCCCTAAGCCCACTCCGTGCTCCCCCGTACATGTTCCGTCCATGGCCAGTGCTCGCCTGCGGGAGAAACAAACCACATATTTTAACTGCAAAAAAAAACATTTTTGAGACGCTTGTGTAGGCATTTCGCAAAATTCACTATTTACAAAACAGACCGATTTTTCAAAACCCAATACCTAAAGTTTATTCCTCTGAAATCAATATCAGCAAAGAGAGATGGATGGCAAAGGGCAGGTGAATTTGTCTGAAAGTAGGCAAGCAGAGTGAAAAGGATTAGGCAAAGCGTGGGGAGGATTAGGGAGAATGGAAAATGGTTAAAGAGTGAATGACAGTTGCTAAAAAGGAGCAGTGAGGCCTGTTGATCTGGCCGGCTTCAGGAGGAACATTTACAGAAGCTTGAAGCAAACGTCCTCTAACTAATAAAAAAAAAAAATTCAGGTCTACATTGATGGTGGTATAAAGAATGGAGTTCAGTACATGAACAGGGTTTGCAATTTCAATTCAATTTTATTTATAGTATACAATCATAATAAGAGTTATGTCAGGACACTTTACATATAGAGTAGGTCTAGACTACACTCTATAATTTACAAAGATCCAACAATTCCAGTAATTCCCCCAATAGGAGGCATTTAGTGCAACAGTGGCAAGGAAAAACTTCCTTTCAGGGAGAAACCTGGGACAGACCCAGGCTCTTGGTGGACAGGCATCTGCTGGTGCCGGTTGGGGGTGTGATGAACAGTGGCAATTATAGTAACAATAAAGATAATGGAACTATGACTAAGAATAGTAGTTGTAGCAGTTCAGGGCTTAACAGAGCATAGCAGGGCATAGCAGGGTGTAGTAGGGTGTAGCAGGGCATAGCAGGGTGTAGTAGGGTGTAGCAGGGCGTAGCATGGTGTAGTAGGGTGTTGCAGGGCGTAGCATGGTGTAGTAGGGTGTTGCAGGGCATAGCAGGGTGTAGTAGGGTGTAGCAGGGCGTAGCATGGTGTAGTAGGGTGTTGCAGGGCGTAGTAGGGTGTAGCAGGGCATAGCAGGGTGTAGTAGGGTGTAGCAGGGCGTAGCATGGTGTAGTAGGGTGTTGCAGGGCGTAGTAGGGTGTAGCAGGGCATAGCAGGGTGTAGTAGGGTGTAGCAGGGCGTAGCATGGTGTAGTAGGGTGTTGCAGGGCGTAGTAGGGTGTAGCAGGGCATAGCAGGGTGTAGTAGGGTGTAGCAGGGCATATCAGGGTGTAGTAGGGCCTGCCATTTAAGGTTTAAGGGTGCAAATGTTACACCAAAACAAGTTCTTTTCCACAGCTGTGGAAGTCTGGCAGTGCAAGACTATGTTGATGCTAACTACGAAGTCTGTACAGTAATTGTGTCAAGTAATATTCTTGAACTGGATCCCAATTTACCGACAGTGGCTCACAGAACGTAAGCATTGGTTCATTAAGTATCCCTGTGGAGAAAAGTTGTGTCTGGTGGAGGAGCTGTGAGAAAGTGACTAGAGAGGCGATGGGTTCAGAGACACATTACCTGGCCAGTCTCTCTGTGAAGAGGTGGACCCCGCGCTGCTCCTCTGGGTCGTTGGGGTCCACCACCATCAGACAGTGGAAGTTACCATCCCCCACATGACCCGCTATGGGACCTGTAGATAGCATTCACACTCATTAAGCTGGAAAACACACAATACCATTTATATTTATTCTATCCCTCTTTGCCACAATAGCCCGATACAACGCCAGCATCACTAATGGTCCTAGCACAGAGCCTTGTGGAACACCATGGCCCTACTTTATCGTGCATGGAGAATTCAATGCCGCACCACACCACCTGTCGATCTCACGCTCCATTTTACCTTAACTTCAGAACAAGTAAGTAAAAGTAAGTAAGTACATTATTAGTAAGTACATTATTAGTAGTTAGTAGTAGTAGTTGAAAATGAAAATCTTGAAGTCAAAATTAAGATTTTGGAATGTTACAAACTCCAACACAAAACTTGGACTATTTAATAAGTTAGGAATGTTCAACATAATAACCAGTAAAAGAGAGTCAGATAGTGTTGTGGGGGGACATGAAGTCAGACTCAGTGGGAAGTGAAACCGAAGCAGAGGGACACACACAGAGCTGGAGCAGAGCCAAAGTAGAACACTTTTTAATTCATTAACTTTATCAGTTATCAGCCGTTTCTCGCTGCGTCGCCAGTCCCCAGGGCATGCTCACTGGGAGAGTCCGGCACAGTCCCACTCGGGCGGTAACTGAGATCCCATAGCGCTAGCCATACAACGGAGCGTTTAGGTCCACTCAAAACAATGCAGCTTAGCTGTCTTATCAGCGCCAGCCCTTTGTGTAAAATGTAGCAGCTGTGAATAAGAGGGAGACTGGCTGCTGAAAATCAGATGCTTTGGCGCTTGTGATTTTACTTTGGTGCTGGCTAAAACCTCTTTTGAGGGTGTCAAAACTTTCTCTATGCAGGAAAAACCCTGCTAGAAGATTTATACTCACAGTGAAACATATCAAGCATTATGGACATTATTAACACTGAGGCTACTTCACATGAACAGTTAACACCATTAATATTGTTCTCTGCAGTGCCCTTACCTGTGAGTCTGTTCTCAATCAGGTCCTCCTTTGTCTCCACTATGATCTGAGGCAGTCGAGACAGAGGGACACACACATCTGTAGAGTAAGCCTGTGGGACGGACGGACAGACACACACAGACACACACACACACACCAAATTATTACCAAAATGTAATAATGATTTCATCATTCAATTGCTCTTAAACAACAAAATGAAGAACCACTAGATGGCAGAAGGGCACTTTACAACAGCAGCTTGAGTTTCTTGAGTTGCACATGAATGCAACATGAGCTTACTAGGTGCAATTGAACACACCATTAAGTCCCGTTGGTGTTGTTTTGTCCGACAGTGGCCATGGTGTTTTGAAAAGTGCAGCTAGTCGCCTCTGTGTCTTTAGTCCTTTCCAGTTAAATACAGCTACACGTTAGACCATTTAGTTTAGCATTTTAACCGTGTTTAGCCAGCTACTAGCTAACGGTAGGCCAACGTTACCTGCTGCCAAGTGTAGTGTTAACTAGCGTCACATGCAGCGATGCTTCCATTGCCTGTAACGTTAGTTTCAGAGCATCAGAGAGCAGCACAGGTATTCAGTGTTTTCCATAGCTTTGTGGAAGAATTAGGTGGATGAATTTTGTGGAGGGTTTAGGCCTCCTTCCTCAAGAAAATATTATGCTTTTCAATAAAAAAATCTGGGGTTTTGTCTCTTTGTAGTCGTGCTGTGTATCTTTTTGGTCATTTGTGTTTCTTTGGGGTTGTTTTGGGTCTCTGTGGTTATTTGGCGTCTCTTTGTGGTAGTTTTGCGTCTCTTTTTCACATTATAATCATCATAATAAATAACATTTAAAAAGCTTAAAAACAAAACTTTCAATCATTAGATCTGAGAAAAGTCTTTTAGTCACATTCATTCGGCTTAGGCACCAAAAACTTGTAATGGCAGGGAAAACCCTGGTATTTAAGTGGCACTGAAATCTGCGTTGTCCTCCGGTCCGGCAGATGCTGGTCGTTTAGGAACGAGTTTCGGTAACCAACCCTAATTAGCAGTCATTTTAAGACTCTTGTGTTTTTAGGCTAAGATTCATTGGGTATTTCAGTGATAAAACCAATTTCCAATTTTGGAAGGGGCATGTTGCTTTCTTTACCTTGCAACCAGGTCTGAGAGCCAGAGCAGCGTACCAGGCGTCATGGCGAGCTTTCCATAACCGGTTCCGAGTTTCTGCATCTCGAGCCCACTGAAAATCGGAACCACCATTACTCTGAGTGATGTCCTCTGTGGAAACACACAACAACTATTTTTTTGTTTTGCAACTGCAAAAGAGGGTCCATTAGTACTTTCAGAGGGCCTAGAAAGGCCATTTTAAGTGTGTGACATTGTCTCTAAGTAAGGTTTATGGGATGGCAAGCACATTTAGGGAATGTCTTTGAACTGTATCCATAACCCCCAATTTCCACCGGCTGCATAACGTCTGCGGATCTGCTCCAGAACGGCGGCGGAGTCATTAGGTTTCCATTAAAGTCAATGTGTGTATTTCCACTGACTGCAGAACGGCTGCGTTCCGACTGCGTCCCAGCTCCGGCGGTCGCAGCCCTCCGGAGCAGATATGCAGAGCTTCTATTTTTGCCGGACACTGGAGAGCTCCGCAGCAATTCAGCACACGGCAGATAGTGCGGGACAGGAAGTCGAGCACAGAAACAAAATAAACATCCGGTTTGTTTTCAAAATAAAATACACTGTGCTCAGGGCGGATCATGTTTCCCTGCACTACACCTTGAAAACACAGCACAGAGTTGTTTCCCCTCTACTCCTCTGGATGGAAACAAACTGTTGTTGGTTTTGTGGTTCTATTCTACGTGAATTCGCGAGATCTCGTGGGTCCTCGTGACTACAGCAGTCATGGCCGCAGCCGTGCCGCAACAAATCCGGACCTGGTGGGTATTGACGGACGGCGGAGCACGAAGCCGGTCCGCAGACGTTCTGCATTCAGTGGAAATCCGGAGTAACTGTCCCAAAAAGACACACTTTATTTGCCTTCACTGCTGAGAAACATGTTAGGTTTCAAATCAGGCCATGCAAGATTACACTTGAATATTTAATTCTGTGACAAAACACTTCTGTGAATGTAAAGTCCAGTTCAGACCAAAGATTCCAGACGAGTTGAAATTTGCAACTACTTGCAACGCGTCGGTCTGCAGCGTTCTAAAACCTGCCGGTTTACACCAATGAGACAAGATGAGTATCATCTCTATAGCAACGAGTCTTTGTACTTCTGTCCTAACTTCCAGGCTTTTTGTAGTAAAATATATCATTTGTTGTGTCTAAATATGAATGTGGATAATGTTAGTGATAGTGAGATGCTTACTACAGTTACATTTCTAGTGATGAATCGGCAAAAACACGTTTGATTTCTCTGAATCACGGCTCTGTCCTAGGCGCTCCCTCTCTTCAGTCTCTCCAGCGCGCTCCACCGTACGTTGAGCCTCCGTTAGCAGTTTGTAACAGATATAAAATGGATTATGGATTGTTTTATTGTAGCTGACTTTACCAGCTGACTTCTCTATTGTTTGTTGAAACAGGTGACGTCTCTTACGTTGTAAAACCAGCATCTGGAGACTCGACCAGCTGAGTCACAGTGACACCATCAGCTGGTTTGGGTCGAGCTGAGACGGGCTGGTTCAGACCGCTGAAACTTTTCTCTGCGACGTTCTAAAACTGCTTCGTCTCGTTGCAAATCTTTGGTCTGAATATATATATATATATATATATATATATATATATATATATATATATATATATATATATATATATATATATATATATATATATATATACATACATACATACATACATACATACATACATACATACACACACACACACACACACACACACACACACACACACACACACACATACACACATACTAGGGCTGGGTGATATATCGATATTACCGGTATATTGATATTGTGATATGAGACTAGATATCGTCTTAGATTTTGGATATCGTAATATCGTGATATGACATAAGTGTTGTCTTTTCCTGGTTTTAAAGGCTGCATTACAGTAAAGTGATGTACTTTTCTGATCTTACCAGACTGTTCTAGCTGTTCTATTATTTGCCTTTTTCCCCACTTAGACATTATGTCCACATTACTGATGATTATTTATCTAAAATCTAAGTGTGAAGATATTTTGTTAAAGTACCAACTGTCAACCCTAGAATATCGCCGCAATATCGATATCGAGATATTTGGTCAAGAATATCGTGATATCTGATTTTCTCCATATCGCCCAGCCCTAATACACACACACACACACACACACACACACACACACACACACACACACACACACACACACACACACACACATATATATTTGATTGTAATCCAACAGCAATACTATTTGACTTTAGTTGTTCCATCCAATCCATGATTACACTCACACACCGGCTGTGTGGACCTGTTCCTCGAGGCTTTGCTCCGAGCCATGGAACTCCAGGAAGAGAGTTGGGGTCACGGGGTAGGACAGAGAGCTGAACCTGTTGCACGCATCAATCATCACGTCATCCAGAAACTCTGGACATTCACACATTCACACACATTCAGCACACAGACAACCGGGACAAATGTCAGCGTGATGCATCTAAATAGGTCATTCTTCGGATTCCTGTCAACTTTTACTTCATGGTCAAAAACACATTTTCCAACTGCCAATAAGTGATATGGATTCTATTTGCCCAGCTGATGTTACGATACATTTCTCACTCCTGTATTGTATTATCCTCTTACTGCAGGTACCCATTCTCTGTAAGGGATCAATAAGGTTTCATCTCTTCCTTCTTTTGTCTATAAACTCAGTTCTAAACCCTGTTCATCTTTCCTCCCATCTTTTGGTGGGTGCTGTTAAGGAAAAGCTCTGGAGCAGCATAACTCATTTCACATACGTGAAGAATGTTCAGGAGACCTTGATGACTTACACAGGAGCAAGCAGTACAGTTAATCCACGATGTGCTATTGTGCAGCGCTGTCCCAACTCTCTGAAGTTCCTTTCTTCCTGAAGGTGTATTTAAACTCATGCTGGAGGCATTTAGCCGAACCTTCAAAGTAAACAAAGATATTGCGGGCGCAATACCTCAGCACAGACAAAATGTGTTCAGTGTTTACTTTCCCTATGGCCTTAGCAGGGTGAGCAGCACTGTCTTATTATACAGCTGTTACGTCTCCAATCATCTATGGAGGCACAAAGTCGAACAACTACTCTGCCTGGAAAGGTTATGAGTTAATGTTGGACACTAGCCTACATTGACGACATTTCATTTCCGGGATTGTTCAGGTGCTGCCGGAAATTGTGAATTATTGTGAAGCAGATACAAGTGATGCAGTGTTATTTGTTATCAAGTTTAGCCAATACTTTGTTTAGTAAGAAATATTAAAATAAACTGACTCGTGTATGAAAACTGGGCAGGTATGTGTAAGGCTGGGTATCGTTAGAAAATGTTCAATACCAGTACCCATACCAATACTGTGACTTTGATTACCAGTTCCTGATTTCATAAAATCAATTTTAACAAAAATAAATTACAACTTAACACATTATGGCAAAACAAATGTCCTGCATGTCACTACAACGTGCAACGATAGACAGCCAATCAGCAATATTATTAGATCTTGGTAGAAGAATGCTGCATGCTTATTGGCTCACTGACGCTGATGAGATATGCTCCTTAGGTATTGAATGACGAGGCATTTTTCGATACTTGACACTAAGGAGGCAATTCGGCAGGTGCCTAAAAAGTATGGTAAGTATCGAATTCTGTGGATGTTAGGCATTGTTTTCTCACCGATGCGAGCGATGGGTACTCCCGCTTGTAGGATCTGCACTGTGCTGTCTACTGCAGCCTGCACAGAGGGGAAAGAGCAGACCGCCGACACCACGGCCTCTGGGATGCCGTACAGGCGCAACGTAGTCTTGGTGATGATCCCCAGAGTGCCCTCTGACCCCACAAACAGGTTGGTCAGGTTGTATCCTGCGGATGTCTTCCTAAAGATTGATACAGATAGAAAAGAAAGATAAGACCATTTACGATGCACTATAATTACGGTTGGGTATCACTTGGGTTTTTTCCAATACTGATGCTAAAACAACGGATTTAAAAACGGTGCCGGTGCCTAAACCAATACTTTAAAAAAAAGATTTAAAAAAAAAAAGAAGCACAAAACGATAATCCATGACATTGAAGAATGGCTTGATTATTGGTAATGTTATTGCCATATTTTCAGATTTAAATGATTTATTGAAAATGTAATAACACTAACTTTTTTAACCAGTCAATTGCTGTCAACAAACACAAAAAAACAGATGAGAAAAGGGTATTTTACAATGACTTTGAATGCACCACGAGGCTTACCAGTTTAAAGCAAACGCAATGTCTGTGTTGTTTTTCCGACAACAGCAGTGACCATAGTGCTAGTTTGTGTCTTTAGCTGTAGACTCTTGTACGTCCCGGTGTTGGAATCCTCTTCAGTAAAATACAGTCACACTTTCACACCGTTTAGTTGTCAGCTGTCACATAACCGTGTGTAATCCAGCTACTAGTTAACGGTAGGCTAACGTTACCTGCTGTGAAGTGTTGTGTTTACTAGCGTTTCATGCAGCGATGCTTCTGTTGCCTGTAACGTCTGTTTTGGCACACCAGACAGCAGCAAAGGCATTTAAGTGGCACTGAAATCTGTGTCGCTATTCAGTCCGGTAGATACCGGTTATTTTGGCACCGGTGCCATATTAGCACCGGGTTTCGGTGCCCAACCCTAACTATCATGTTGCATATTTGTGGGTGAAAATGGCTAAAGTGTACCTGGGACGTCGGCCCTTTCCGGCCGTGTGTATGATGTTCCCATCAGCCAGCACAACCTCCAGGTTTAGAACGTTTTCCCTCATAGTTCCATAACGCACTGCATTGGTACCAGACGCACTCGTGGCAGCCATGCCACACAGAGACGCATCGGCCCCGGGATCTGAGGCGGTAAAAGAACATCAGGAGTGTTTCCTAAATTATTTTGAGGAATTATACAGAAACAGTAGGGCTGTCCTCGACTAAAGAAATTCTTGGCTGACTAACGTTGTGCGTGATTTTGTCAACTAATCGATTAGTTGATTTAATCGACAGATGCCCTTTGAGTCGTCGTTAATCTATATAAATGCAGTCCACAAAAATTGGTTTCTCCACAAAAAAATCATGCAAAAGCACAACTTTAAATCTTTTGTTTACCAGAGATGTGCTCATAAGTTTCTTGGAAATAAGTCATTCAGCATGAAAAAGCATAAAAATGACTAATCGACTGAAGAATCCTTAGTGGACTAAGACCATAACGAGCGATTAGTCGTCTAATGAACTGAGAGGGGGCAGCCCTAATAAACAGAAAATGTAAGTCTACCATAAACACTTTTGTCACAGTGCTTGACCTAAAATTCTAAACTTTTTTGTAATAAGTTTTTATAACATCTAAACCTTACTTAGTATTTTTATATAGTTTTTTTTTTCTTTTAGATTTCTTATCTAATATCACCACCTGCTGGACGTATGAACTTAAACTACTTTAATGTTGGCTAGAATTTAATTAATTTGTGTTGTAATTTGTTACATATCATCACATTTTACCTTCGATGGAACAAGGAGGCGTAAAATGATCTACATCGGTGTCAGCTTACTGATATAACCCATACTCAGCCAGCTAAAGCAGTGAAAAACCAATCTGACATTACCCTTGGCTCTTTTTACTCCAACAGAAGATGACAAAAGGCTCTTGGCTGAAGGAGACTGATTTGCAAACATCCTTGGTGGATGCCAGAATGGAAAAGATTTATCTCTTTATGTGACTAACCAACAAGGACATAGAGTGAAAGATATCAACATGCTGGATTGATGCTGTTGGCATACATGACTGGCTAAACTCTGTCCACCACCCAGCAGTCCAGAGCCACTGAGAGCAATGCTGAGAATGCTGCATGTCACACCCAGGACATGAGGGAGTAATGGACCATAGTTGAAATGAGATTAGTTCTTCTACTGGAGCTAAAACACTTGCGTGTGCAGAGTTTTTGGCTCAAAGCTCTGCTTAAAGTGCTCATATTATGCTCATTTTCAGGTTCATAATTCTATTTAGAGGTCATACCAGAATAGGATGACATGGTTTAATTTTCAAAAAAAACATTTTTTTGTTGTACTGCACATTGCTGCAGCTCCTCTTTTCACCCTGTGTGATGAGCTCTCTGTTTTAGCTACAGAGTGAGGCATCTCACTTCTGTTCCATCTTTGTTGGGAGGCGCACATGCTCAGTACCTAGGTAAGGACTACTAGCCAGTCAGAAGCAGAGTATGAGGGCGTGCCACGCTAGCAGCTAGGCGAGCATTATGACGTGTGTTTACAAAGTGACGAGCGTTTGTCTCTGAAGTAAAGGCTGGACTACAATAGAGCTGTTTGGAGCAGTTTGTGAACAGTGTTTTCTGTTGGAGATGGTAAGTCCCTTTGGGGTGGACTTTGGGCCTTTTCACTTTGTAAACCTATAACATGCACAAAAAGATATATAACACAATAAAGGAAAGGGAAAAATGCAAAAATCATAATATGAGCACTTTAAAAACCCAAATGTAGCAATGTAAATGTGGCCTAAGAGTGCGACTGACCAACAGGAAACCACAGGCCGGTGTCTCGCAGGTAGGCGTTGAGGGCCTTCCGAGTCACACCAGGCTCCACCGTCACGTCAAAGTCCTCCTGGTGGACGTCCAGAACCTGGTCCATGTTCCTCAGACTGAAGCACACACCACCCTAAGGGCAGGACAATGATTTGACACTATAAATAAAACTGAATTGAGAAAAAAACATGTTAAGACATACACTACATGGAACTACACACACAAAATAATTACATATTTGTTATTTTGTATTTTTTTGTAATGTCTGTGTTGAGTTATTTTGAGGGGACAGCACATGTACACTGTTATACAAGCTGTACACTCACTACGTTACATTGTAGCAATGTGTCATTTCTTCAGTGTTGTCCCATGAAAAGAGATATAATGACATATTTACAAAAATGTGAGGGGTGTACTCACGTTTGTGATATATTGTAGATTGTATTGGTAAAAATAAATAAATAAAAAATATAAATTCTAGGAAAAATAATTGATTTTAAAAATCACGACACATCATTTTTATTTTTTCCTCTCTCTCACCGTGACTGCGCTGACCCCTCCCTCCAGGCCGGTTCCAGTGCCAAAGGGGATGATGGGAAGGCGGTGGTTGTTGCAGACCTTGGCCAGGGCGCTGACCTCCTCCACACAACGAGGAAACACCACCACATCTGGGGGACAACATCTGGACAGCAGCAAAGCAACACTCACTCACTCCCTCTGTTCTCCATATTTATCCACTAAACAGCACATTGTTGTAGAATTGAGAAGGAAAACATCTTATTTATACAGTAGTCATGTGGATTAAAGGAACCATTCATCTCCATGTAACCAGTACTACCATCATGGAGGTCCATGTGAAATTTTACGAGCCCTATGGAAGGAGACGTGATAAAATACCGTCCGGTTGGCAGGGTTTCTGCAGATACAGACACACACTTTTAGTGGGGCATAAGATTGAGAGGGATTACTTTTATATCAGTCTATACATTATTATTTTTTGGAAAATTCTGCATATTATATCTTGCAGAAACACAAAACAGCTGTCTTAGGCTGTTTAAGGCTGCGTTAACACAGCCTGCGTCGGCCATCCGACGGTCTGGCAAAAATGCAGGTCTTTCCATTCATTCTGAATGGGGGTAGTGCGTTTGGGCTGCAGCGGGGTTTGTCGCAGGGGGACACACACAAAAAAAATACGCAGCGGGGCCTGCGGCGAAAAGTTGAGACCAACTCAAGTTTTGGAGAAACGCAACCCCACGTCACGCTGCGGTGGCCAATCATGTAGAGATGTTCCGATACCGATACCAGTATCAGTATCGTCTCCGATACCGATACTGGTATCGGTATCGGGAAGTACTGGAGTTTATGCACCGATCCGATACCACGTAATAAAGCCATAAATAAAATCTACGTTAAAGTAGTTTATTTATGTTCTTTTTCCGTTATAACTGACTGTCAAACTGGATAATAAAAGAAAGTTCTGGGGCATTCATTGTTTGTGTTTGATCATGTTTCACAGAGAGTTTAACCTGAGCCAGACTGACAACAATGATAGAAATCATATCACATCCATACAGGGATAGTAGTATACAGCTGTTAGAACATAATAAAATATATGACACACTGGTATCGGATCGGTACTCGGTATCGGCCGATACACAAGTTCAGGTATCGGAATCGGTATCAGGAAGCAAAAAATGGTATCGGACCATCGCTACAATCATGTAACCGGAGATCAGTGTTTTGAGCTATGGTTTGAGGCGGTGTGTGAGTCCCGTACAAGAAACATGAAACATTACTAACTTTATTGCTGCCACAAGAAAGTCATTACGAGGGTAAACACGAAACACAAGCACTGAAATGTGTAATAGCTGAATGTTTTCTGCAACAACAAAAGCACTCGCTATGTCACGCTCGTCTCTTTTCTTTCTCTCTCTGCTGTGAAATGAAGCTGCCTTCAAGTGCGGTCGGAAACGTCGAGATCTATAAACAATCTGATGAAAAACAGTAATTGTGAAATATAAAGTCTACTTCTGCAACATTGGGGGGGTTTAAGAACACAACAGGACGTCACACAAATGGGCCTTTTCATTGACACTCCCTGAGCCACACCACCCTGCGACAAATCGCTGGATCCCTTATTTTGGTGTGAATGCCCCTTAATATGGCCCACAACAGGTGTGTACACATCCCGAAGCTCAGGTGCTAAGTGGCACTCTAAATGTATCTGTATGTGTGTACGCTGAACTTATGTATTTTTTTGTTGTCCTACCGTGCACTTTTTAAGATTGTCTAGTTGTCTTCAAGGATCCACTGGCACAATGCTAATGTACTGATCTAATGCTGCTTCGTAGTGTTTCCCTCACCTTTGTCTGAATATTTTAAGCCAGGTATTGTCCCATGACATTTTTAAATATTATGTCTGTCATTGAACCACTGGTGTCATTCCCTATTTTGTGAAATACCACACATTTACTGTACTCTTTTTGGATACTATGTTTGGTTGTGTATTGAAAACACCATTTACATACCATAGTATGTGTGTCTGTGTGACAGAATCAGAATCAATTTTATTGGCCAGGAATACTAACATACACAAGGAGTTTGACTTTGGTAGGTGTGAACTCTCTATACATATACAAATAGTAATATACACACACATACTGTACAACAGAGACAACAATATACATATAGGCACATAAACATAATATACAAAAATACAAATAATAATATTAATATACAATAATAATAATAATAAATATATTTATATATATAAAAAAAATAACAAGACAAGTACACGTGGAGTGGGATGTATAATGCAAAAAGTAATAGTGCAAAGTAGAGATGCACCGATTACAACTTTCTAGGCCGATTCCGATTTCTGATTTTCATTGAGTTAGGCCAGCCGATACAGATTTTAGCCGATTCCGATTTCATATTTTCTAACCACTTTACAGCACACACAAATATTTATTTTCTATCTTTTCTTTAATAGAACATTTTGCACAGAACATAGAAAATTTTTTGAACAGATAATGGATCACTATAAAATAGAACTATATAAATTACACCTGGTGTGGGAAATTCACCCACATCTAAAGTGCAATGTTAGAACCATCTCCTTCCTTTCACATCTAATATCCAACTCAAACAATGTGATTTTGGTTTTTGGTGTCGTCCCTCCACGCCCTACTCTTTCCTTGCAGGTGTTGCATATTGCAAACTTGTTATCTTCTGCACACACGCTGAAGACTTTCCAAACAGCTGACATGTTGCAGGTTAATTCCCGAGGTTCCCTACGTGTGCCAGAATAGCGCGGACACGCCCCTACCACCGCGAGCCTGTACGCGCGACACACAGCGGAAAAGTTGAGAGAAAGGAAAAAGAGACTGTGCTGTCGCGTCCGTGTGTGTGTGCGTCCTTGAGAACTGTAACTGGTATAACTTATGTTGTCAGTTAATTGTAGCATTGACAGGCATGAAATCAACATATGTCAGACTGACCTGCCAGTCGCTGGTCATGGCAGAGCACGTGAAAACCGACCAATTCCGGTCACCGGCCAGTCTATCGGTGCATCTCTAGTGCAAAGTAGTGTGCAAGTTGCATATTGGAATGATAAGTATGGCTAAACGTGGGGATGACCCCACTTATCCTCAGTTCAGTAGAGTGATGGCAGTGGAAAAGAAGCTGTAGAGGGTTTTCATGACGCGTCATCAGACCAGAAGTCGCCATATTGGAGGTACTCCGCATCACAACAAAGCACAGGCACTGAAGTAGATCCCGAACGGCATCAAGGAAAATGGTTAATTATTGCCGTGTTTTAGGTTGTACCAATCGGTAAGACCGAGAAAAACATTTGGAATATTATCGACTTCCAAAAGTTATTAAAAACCAGGGAGAGGAATGCCAGAAGTTATCAGAGGAAAGGAGGCGCTTGTGGTTGGCAAAGCTCAACCAGGATCTACGAGGGAAAAATCTGTCTTGTTCAGTCTTTGAAATGAAAATAAACGATTGAGAGTCACTTGGCTACACCTTGAGTATCGCAATGATATCATACAGTTAAGGTTAGGTTGATTAAAGACGTTATTGCATTACTTACTTTGGCCTTTACAACACAACGGTCATTGACATTGACTTGGTACTGCGTCTCCCTCACCCATCCACACACCATCTGGTTATAGGCCTCCAAACTTTTGTAGGATTTAAGGTCTTCTGCTGTGTATGGGCTCGGCGAAAAAAAAAGGTAGTTGACTATATCGGGATATGCAACTGAAGGAAGAAACACCGGGTCACCATGGATCCAAGAAAAGGGAGCCAACTTGTAGGGCTCTGCACCGCCAGTAAACTGTAATTTCTCCAAATATCGCGCCTTTTTTGTGGTCCAAGTCCTTCCATGCCTTTGCATCTTGGACGCGTTTTGATGAGCTTTTCTGTTGTTTAGACATAAAGTATTAAAGTATCCAAAGTGCACAATACTCCATTACTCCATTCAGTTGTTTACACCGAGTGCCCCCAATATGGCCACGCATCCAGGTTACCGCCCAGAACGTGACGTCGGTGAAAACCCTCTGTTCTTATCAAGGGGTAAGATTCGCTTCAGAGCTCGAACCTCCTATGGCGCCATTTTGATGCTACCAAACGATTACCCCCCGTTAGCATTCCATTGACTGCCATTCATTTTGACGTCACTTTGACAGTGAATAACTTTACATCTGAAGCGTTTAAAGACTTTATTTGTCCATTGTTTATTTCTAAAGAAACATGACAATGTATAAAAGGCTCCATTACCTTGTATCTCACGTTATGACTCCGTAGCAGACGTTTTTGTAAAAATAGGCTAACGATTGTGTCATAACCACGCGACTTACTGTCGCATAGTAGAGGAATTACCGTATAGTACAGGAGAAGCTTGCAGGCAGTTTGGACTTACATTAGCTGTTTAAGTTTAATTACTAATGTTAACTAGCATTTTAGTTAGCAATAATTAGCCTGTGTCCACTATCTCCTTACATATACCTACGCTCTCCGTCTCCGCAAGATTGGGAATGATTGAGATTTCTCTTGGCACAGCTACCAGAAGACTTACAACTTTCTTACAAGTTGCTCACGTCACATTTACGTCGTCTCTCTCAGTTGGAGGCTGCGCAGTAACGCTCAGCGATCACCGGAAAAGTGCTTCTAATGGCTTTCACTCAAAGAATTTCTAATAAGGGAAGAAGTTCCACTCTCTCGTTACTTCCGGCTTCTGAACTGGTTGCAGTTCCACCAGAGTTCCATATAGGGGGCGCTCACAGGCCAGTACAGAATGAATGGGACTGTATGGAGCTATACCCCTCAAAATCCACTTTTCTCCAGATATATTTTTTGTCTAGTAATTTGAATGTGGCTTTTTTTTTCTAAAAAGCCTTTTAAAATGTCAATGACGTCATACACATCGTACGGCCGGATATACTGCTTTACGACAAGCTCCGAGTGGCTTCCTTTTTTCTCTCTCGAGGCATTGACAACACAGCTGACAGGTAAGGCTCTCCCTGTCAATACAAGTGCTAGAAAGAGGTTTGCTAATGTTTTAAAGACCACACCGAAATATTCACTCTGACATTCTGGTTCTGCTTCGGATGCCTTCAAGCGGGATCTCCGATCGTAATCAGTCCTTCACTGACCAATCAGCATTCATTAGCAGAATGCTAGCGTGTTATGGGCAACAACGACTCAACCTGTAAGAAATCGAAAGGACATTAGTACTCGTTCATTCAACTTTTGACCTATAATCCATCTTGAACTTGCAGAAACTACAATCAAATCTAAGATTTCTCAACGACAATCAGGCGAAAGAGACAAATTTTGCCGTCTAGCTCCATAGAGTCCCATTCATTTTTACCTGGACCGTGATCACCCCCAGTGGAACTCTGGTGGAACTGCAACCAAATTCGGTACAATGGGGCTTAATAGGGAGTGGAACGGCTTTCCATAGACCGGCTTTGCCTTCACTGGTCTCCGTCCAGAGCAACGGGATCTGTTGGTCCATTCTTATATACTGTCTATGGTTATTATGTCACAGAGAGAGAGAGAGAGAGAGAGAGAGAGAGAGAGAGAGAGAGAGAGAGAGAGAGACTGACCTGTGTACAGACTCATCTTTGCCATGTTGTTGCCTGACAGCTTCACCCAATGAGACGCCGTCCTCTCCACATATAGACCTGAATGCAGAGAGCACGCTGTCCAGGGAAGTACTCTATGCAGAAAGAAACACACACACACACACATTTACTGTAACCTAAACGTTTACTACAAGACATTAACGTTATCCCAATAAGACCACTCAAAAGGTGCAGCTAAAAGGTCGATGCAACAGCAGCTAACGTTATGTTATTAGTATTACCACAATGCTATTACATTGCGTGCTTAATTAACGTTAGCCATATCACTGCATTTTGGCTAGCTATATAGCTATAGCTAACGTTACATGCACAAAAGTAACATACTCTACTGTCTCGGCAACAAACTTACTCTGGCGGAGTTTTCTGATTTAATGCTGCGACACTGCAGGAGGCAATGTCGGTGAGACAGCAACCGTCGACTAGGTGTCAAGCCAAGCAACATGTTTTACCGGTTTACCTGGCACCAAACAAGGTCTCTGACTACAAGTGAGTAATCTATCAAAGTACGAATAAATACACGAGTTCCGGTCAATTAGTTTCAGAATAAAACACAACTACGAAAGATTTGAAGCATATTCACAAATGAGTACACAGTATATGCTTAATTGTAACATTTATGACAATTGTTCATATTATTATTATTATTATTATTATTATTATTATTATTATTATTATTATTATTATTATTATTATAAGGGTATCTTTAGGAGTGCATGTGTGTAATGTATAGTGAGAGTAACAAAAACGTTATTATTATGCAATACACAACCCAACCCCCATCCACCTTCACTGGCTCCCAATTAGGGCTGCACGATGTGAGGAAAATATCTAATTTTGATTATTTTGACTGATATTATGATTGTGATATGATCCACGATATTGGATGGAATTTTATTTCTGTATCATTATTCTTATTTGCCTAGAAAAATATTAAAATAAAAAATGTAAACGATTATAATGTGATTTTTTTCAAGGATCTGTACAAAACAAAGATTTGTTTTTAGTCTGTAGATAAAATGTGTAGGCTGGAGCAACACAATACTTAATTCAGAAGTGTTTGACACATGTTATGCCTTTAACAAACATTGTGATTTGGATATTGCAGTGGTCCATATTGCGATTTCGATAAAATTGATATTAATTGTGCAGCCCTACTCCCAATCAAGTCCCGCATCACATATAAAATCCTCCTACCCACCTATAAATCCCTCCATGCCCCTGGCCCCTCAGTACCTTCTGACCTCCTCCATCCATACACCCCACCCCGAAACCTGTGGTCCTCAGACGCTGGCCTGCTCTTCATTCCCCACACCAGACTCTGTACCTTTGGAGACAGAGCCTTTAGTGTTGCAGCCCCAGCCCTCTGGAACACCCTCCCTGCAGATATCCGCAATGCTACATCCCTGGACATTTTCAAAAACTCCTTAAACTCCACCTGTTCACTACAGCCTACAAACTCCCTTAGCTTAGCTTAGCCCCAGTAACTGTGTAAAGTGGCCTTGGGTTATTATTATTATTATTATTATAAACAAATTAGGACCAAGGACCCCTTATGCTGATCCACAACTAAATATTTTTAACTTATTGATGCCTGCCATTACATTGCATTGTCACACAAAATGCAGTATAAGTGGATTTGGAAGTTTCTTGTAGGAAATATTAATATTATATAATTATTAAGGTTGTCATACATTACATCATTTGGATGTCTGATATTTAAATGTTTATGTTAGCAAATCATATGCTTACCTTACTCATCTGTATATCTGTATATCTGTGTTTATATACTGTCTGTTTATTTAAGGGTGTTTATTGTGTAAATATATTTGTTTTATTACTATTATTATAACTAATTCTATTTTTTTCTATATCTTATACTTTATGTAATTTTTTTTTCTTTTGAGCTGTTGTAGCACAGGAATTTCCCCAGTGTGGGATTAATAATCTATTTTATCTTATTTTATGCTTTTATTTTGAAGTCCACCTCATATGTTTCCGGTCATCTGATGGAGCTTGCAGAAGGACGAAGTGACGCAATGACTCTCTCTTTTCAGAGGGAGGCGCTGCAGGTCAAAGGAAAGAGGCGTCAAGGTGGATTCAAAGTGAATGTAGGGAAGTTACAGGTGGAGCGGACGTCGGTGACTCTGCTGTTCTATTACCTATTCAGTCATAAAGTAAGTTCATTGTCACCATGACGCCTTACCAAATGAACCAAACGTACAGTATTTGTGAGGAAATCGTTCTGCGAGGCTTTATGGGTGTTGTTGTCCTTATAGTTACATGTTGTTTTTGTTAGCATTGGTAAGTTAGCAGTTCAAAGTGCACACAGCTGAAGAACTCCCATGTCAGTCACAGGCCTACTAATGAACAGTCAGGTCCAACTGTCCAAGACTAACGTTAGCCTGCTTACACACTCAGGTGGATTTTATAGCCATTTTAATTGAGACACTAACCGTTTAATCATCATAAAACATGCACTGTGGATGGAAGTGTAAGTTAATTTTTAGCTAAAATCAGGTTCACCTGCGTTGCTTACTGTAAGTTATGTACAGATCTTACCATAAGGAAGTCCGTGCTTGTCAAAGATCACAAGTTAGTCTCTATTTATATAGTCTGTTTGCACAATCAGGTACCTTTAAATTGCTAGATTTTTTTACGTAATCTAGTTTCTCTGTACAGTCAGTTGTAACAAAGCATTATGTGATAACAACGCATTATGTAATAAAACGTCAACATGTAATAAATGTATACTTCATTATGTAATAACACCCGCATTATGTAATAATCTGTCGCATTTTGTAATGTAATTTGTCATGTACAGCTCTTACCAGTGGTGTAGTCTAATGTATTGTAGTGGGTATACTGTACTGTATATAAATATATTGACCTATATATATGTATGGGCCAGAATCTGTCTTTGGGTGAGGGGGTCATATCATAGTGGGGGGTCTCGCTGTCCTTCCCCAGGGTTATTTTGAGCGTCAAAGACTTCATTTCCTGCATTCAGATAACTTTTATTCACCAATTTATGATGGAAATACTTTTATTCAGCCTATGCATAGAATAAATACACAGATGACAATTCAAAATATATCAAAAATATAATGGAAAGTATGTTGTTGCGTGTTATTGGGCGTATTAAAGTGGATATATGGAAATCCTGGAGCTTTCTTAGTGGGTATCACATACACTACACCACTGGATCTTACCATAAGGAAGTAAGTGCTTGTCAAAGATCACAAGTTATTCTCTACTTATATAGTCTGTTTGCACAATCAGGTACCTTTAAATTGCTAGATTTATTTACGTAATCTGGTGGAAGGACATTTGCTCTGTACGAGAAAATTGGACTAAATACAGTCAGTTAGGGATTGTAACAACGCGTTATGTGATGACAACGCATTATGTAATAAAACGTCAACTTGTAATAAATGTATACTTCATTATGTTATAGTCTACTGCATTTTATAATAAAAACTCAGAACACAATAATAAATTCAGTGACGTGTATTGACTAATGAAAGGTAATACTAATCTACTGAACAAGTTTTAAATACATTTTGAGTCACATATGATTCACACTGGAATTCATAAAATAAACATGACAATGTTATGAAAACAATTAATGAAGGCATCCGTTTTGGTTGATTATTACATAATGCACCATAT
The DNA here is from genome assembly GCA_023566125.1 of Zingel zingel. Taxonomy (NCBI): domain Eukaryota; kingdom Metazoa; phylum Chordata; class Actinopteri; order Perciformes; family Percidae; genus Zingel; species Zingel zingel. The sequence goes on from CM042320.1 coordinate 25,424,303, forward strand.
TACATTTTCTTTAAAAAAAAAGTCCAACCTGTGCTCAGGTTTTTATTACAAAAGCCGACCGATTATTACATAATGCGGGTGTTATTACATAATGAAGTATAAATGTATTACCTTTTGACGTTTTATTACATAATGCGTCGTTGCAGGGATGATTGTTTATCGTGCCATATTTGTTGCTTGTTGATGTTTTGAAATGGTTGAACATGTGTAACGATCCCTTCCATAGCTGTATTCCCTTTGAGAGGCCATGTACCCCGTAGACCTTCCAGATGTGGATGACGCTGGACTGACATCAGCATCTGAACAGTACCTCTCTTATTTGGAGTCAAGACCTTGGAATAATGAGTGGTTTCAATTATCACAGACTTCGAAGGTACCTTTTCTTTTTTTAAGATTATTTGTTGGGCATTTTGGCCTTTAATGGACAGTTGCAGACAGGAATGTGGGGGGAGAGAGGGGGAAGACATACAGCCAAGGGCCACAGGTCGGATTTAAACCCTCATGTTGTCCACGGGTCCAATTGGACCCGTTTTCAAAATTTCAAAATCAGAAATATGTTTTTGTTTTTGTTTTTTTTTAAATAAAAATTATCCAAAAATTAGATGGATTCTATACAATGCTCTTTGCACATACAATGCATGATCACTGCTTTTATTGAATTTTGGATGTTTTATTCAAATTTTAGCATTTCAAAAAAACTGAAATGGTTTCAAAACTGTATTCTGACTAAACTTTGACTCTTTCAACATTCCTCTAATATTAGTCTAAATATTTAATAATTTCTGCTTTTTTAACTAAAATTGTTGGCCATGAATTCCAAAAATAAGTGTTAACCTAGTGGTAATAAGTTGGTGTTAGTGGTGTTTGGTGGTTGAGTAACAAAAGCCTCAAAAATGTAGAAAAAAGCATCAAAAGTGTCGAAGAAAGGGATATAAATGTCAATATGGTGTTCATTTTTAATTTTGACCCGGGAGGACAATAAGTGCACGGTCGACGGGAAGACAACACAAGGGTTAAACCCTGGGCTGCTGTGGTAGGGACCGAACCTTGGTACGTGGGGCGTACCACAGTGACATCTGGCGGAATCTCCGGCGGCACCTGAACAATCCCAGAAGTGGAACGTCGTGGATACAGACGAGGAGTGTTAGATGAATGCATGAAGTCGTCTTCCTGTCTGCTCAGGTAGCGATCACAGCTGACAATGCAAGGTGGGTGCAGCTGTTTGAAGATGACCAACCCGACTGTGCACTGCTGGCTCTTTACTCTCCAGATGATCCAACACAAGGTTCGGAACTAAAGTCCCTGCGTCTACACGGACACCCATTAAGACAAAGACTAATGCTTTCTTCTCTACCTTCCAGTGATGGCTTTATACCTGCATGAGAAGTGGTGGTGTGTGGAGGACGTCTTACGAACGTCGAGCAAGTCCAGAAATGGCTTGATTACGGTAAATATAAGGGCTGGGACCATTTGTGTTTGTGTTCAATTCTTTCTAACGATACATGGGTGCTGATTGGATTTGTTTTGCAATTTTCATTTATTGCAATCGATAGGATTGAGTATTGGGATTTTCTTTTCCTTCTTTAACAAAAACAAAAATAGAATAATAAACTTCTAGAGACAATATATCCTGAGACATTTCTAAAAACTAATTGTTTTCTAAAAAGAATGCACATCACATGTCAGTCAGTCAGTCAGACATTTATTTACTTTGTAAAGAAGAACATAAGGATTTTCTGCATGTTCTGCTTTCGCCCTGTTGTGTTGGAAATGGATGTGATGTAGTCGCCGTCAGCGATACCGTATAAACAGAAAATATTAAGTAAAAAATCTAATCTGTACAATCTCTAAGAGCATAAACGTGACAAAGGCAACTTTAAAGTCTTGATGGACTCATACACGGTATGTTGGCATGATATCATTCTTGTTAAAGCAATTTAGCATTCTAGAGTTTCTTCAACATTTTGCTTGATGGAGATGTGTAGAGAAAATATCCATGTATCCTGTCAAGAGTGGAACTTCAGTACAAAAAGGCAAAAAAAGCGAGGAAAAAAAAAGATTTTTTCATTTTGTAATATGTTATAGGATAGACACTTGTTTACATCTGGTGAAGTTTTCATTAAAACGGAATCTGCTGATTCTTTTCTGCAGAAAATCTGTGAAAAATCTGGAATTCTGTGCTGCCAGATTCTGTGTGGCCCTGCTTGTTTCCAACATTAATATTTATTTGTTGTTATTTTGCCAATTGACTGGATGAACCTTTTTTTAGCTACAACTGTGCACAGTTGCCACTAACAGTCATGGTTTAAACTTTCATTTGCCACAGCTTTTAAAGACATTGTTAATTACATAAATTCCCATTACAATTTTAGCTGTCGCAATTTGATAGTTGCGATTTCTGTGCTGCTTGTTCTCATCAGCGTTGGTGAGCTTCCTAAGTCCTAGTGTTCTCCCCAGGTGCAGTCGATCATGGAGAGGGTGATTGTGTTCCTGCTCAGTCAGGTGGTGGAGAGGTCCTCGCAGGAGAAGGCGTTGTTCTCCCTGCACCCCCGCACAGAGAGCTGCAAACTGCTGTGGAGAGACAGCCAGGCGGTCGGCTTCTACACCGTCAAACACAAAGGTAGCATGGAGGAGGAGACGGAGAATATGAGAATGAGAGGGGCGTGGGTGCTCCAAAACAGATGAGCTTTTACAGGCAATCTTACAGCCTACTACAGTTTTAACATAGCAGTTGTTGCTCCTTAAAGGTATGATGTGTTACTTTCGTCAGCGTGAAAAGTTGGCTCCTCCCCGGCAAATTAATTTATGTTTATATTAGGAGTAAGTAGAGCTGTAACAATTCCAAATTTGGCTAAACGATTAATTGTCTCAGAAATAATTGTGATTAACAATATAATTGTCAAATTTCAGTCAAATTTCAAAATATTTATTCATTGATTACTTTTTTAAACAAATTAAAGTTTTGAATGAATTCCAAGATACATCTTTGGTTATATATCACTATCATGTGACCCAGATAATGTAATAACACAGGTACACAGCCTATGAAGTAAACAACGCCTCTTCATTATCATACATTTTTACTGTGTTTTAACTGTAGTTTGAGATTAGTTCTTCTACTGGAGCTAAAAACACTTGCACTGTGTGCACTGAGATCGCTTTTGGCTTAAAACTCTGCTTAAAAACCAAAGCATAGCAAGTTATTTACTGGGATGATGTGTATTATTTAGTACAGTAAAGGCACCAAAATACTTTCTTTTAACTACGGGTTTGCGTACGTCAGACGGCTGCCACGCGGATTGTGCGTTCCTTTGGAGCGTAGGTTGCGAACGTCTTCAGAAATTACCGCTACGCGTCTGCAAGATGCAATTCAGCACATGAACGTGGGGGCAGTATATCATCTGACAGGCAGATCAGCAGCTGTTCCACACATCTTCCAGTGTCGGCCAGGGATGATAAGGCTCTGATCTGCCGCCTAGTGGATGTACGTTTAATCCTCCAGGTACACGCAAAGTACGCAGGCAAGTATGTGAACAATGCCATTTGCATTGCTGCCGTTTGTCTACGTGTACGGATTGTTAAAAAGCAAGTTTATTGGCGCCTTAGCTGTTGTGCTGCTGGTGTTCCAGGCAGTCTGTGTGACAGCTGGAGCAGTCGCTGCTACCTGCTGCCTGCTCTGGACACGGTGCTGGTGAGGAGAAGCTGGAGGAGGAGAGGCTTTGGGCTTCAGATGCTGGAAGATTACTGCTCCTCCTTCTACACAGAGACATGTCTGGGAGTCAGCTCTCCATTATCACCCAGCATGGCAGCAGGTTAGCTAAGGCCACCCCCAGCCATATAATAAATATAAAACAAAGTTACTTGGAAACAGCAGATCAAATACCTAAAAGTCACATCACAGTAAAAAAAAGAAAAGAAATGGTGAATCTTTGGTATGAACTGGACCTAACAGGTTATGTGTCTCCTGTGTGTTCAGTGTGCAGGAGCTTTCTGCAGCAGCACGAGGAACATCTGGAGCAGCTGTATGAGGTGGAGGCTCCAGGGGACTGGACTCAGCGACGAAACATCTGGCTCAGCATCCAGCTAGGCCGCTACTCCCTCGGTACACGTTATACAGTATTTGGTGTTTAGATGTTTGAAAGAATTTCACATTCTAGATATCATACTGCAAAACAAAGTTTTCCCAAAGATGCCAATGTTTTTCGAGCTTGTCTACATTTAAGAGTACCCCTCGCTTTCATGTGACCTCATTTGACTCGTGTCTTTCTACTGTAGGTAATAATGAGGAGAATAGTCCAACATCAGGAGAAACGCAGAGGAATGAAGAAAGGGACTCCTCTCAGAAGGTGGGAATCTCGATTTTTCTCTGCTCATGTTTAAAAGAATCCCTCCAAAACACTATGTCATGAACCAGCTCAAAGTTCAGACAAGATATGGGTGACCACTAGGGATGGGTCTCGACACCTGGTTCTATTAAGGACCCGGTTTCAAATTTCTCAAAACCCCAAAATCAATAAGGTCCGAGCTTTTCTATTGTTTGCAAGTTTTCCTGTCACACCTCTGCAACTCAGGGAAAGTACCCAAGAGAAAGTAACACGCAACATATCTAATATGCAAACTTTTATTATTCTCCTGTTCTATTCTCCTGAGCGTACGCTTTAACATTTCTGCCTTTAATCATCAGCTAGCTTAGATATGAAAGGGGAGAGAGAGAGAAGCCACAGGTTGGGCTCGAACCCTGGGCCTCTGCGTTGAGGAGTAAACCTCTTTATATGGGCGAGCGCTCTACCAACTGAGCTGCCCGGGCGCCCAGAAGTCTTTTTGTTTGGATTTGTTTACATGATGCCTCCGTCACACAAATAACCAGCTCATCTACTGACACAACAATGTTTTCAGTGAGGATCCGACATCTGGTTTGGTCTTTCCTGATATAGCTCCCTATTGAATAAACACTATGTAGGGAATAGTGAGTGAGTGAATGAGGCAACGGTTTCCAACACTTGTCTCTTGTGTCGATGACTTTTAGGTTACATTTACATTGCTGCGTTTTTTTTGTTGATGTTTTGAGCCAAAATTCTGAATTCCGTGTACCAAGTATTTTTTATCTTCAGTAGAAGAACCAATCTCTGTTTAAACTAACAGGCCCAAACCTCATATCTCATCAACATTCTGGTATACTGGGCAGAAACAGGAGGCAGCGTGGAGACTCGGCTCGCTGCTGGCAGTTACCATGGTAACGTTAGTAGCTTAGTTTCAGAGAATGAGACATCGTGACCAATAAGACCCAATCAGGAGGAGAAACATTGGTGTCAGTGTTAATGGTGCCAAAGGTCTCCGTTTGCGGCCGTTGAGACTGAAACACATCCCAGATTCCAAACCAAATGTCTCCGGTGTAGGGGCTCGGAAACGCCAGAGCAGGGGGAATGAGAGGGGGAGACGCCAGAGCAGGGGGAATGAGAGGAGAAAACACCAGAGCAGGGGAATGAGAGGGGGAAACGCCAGAGCAGGGGGAATGATTGGGGGAAAACGCCAGAGCAGGGGGAAAAAAAGGTGTAATCAAAGCAAAAGATATCCGTTTTTAAACCAAAATATAGTAATGTAAATGTAGCCTCAGATTTAAATTTCTGGGATCTCAGAGTCTCCTCTGTTTTTGTTCGATACAGACCTAGAGTCGTCCTGTGGACCTGACCTCAGCGAGCACCTGTAATGTGAACATTCCACTGGTAATAGACTCTGCCGCACAACAATTGAAACCCTGTGATCCAAGCGGAGGAGAAGCTCCCCGAGCAGCGAGATCTCTGGAACAGGATGTCCTGCAGCCCACACTGATGGTCTGCACTATGGATCTCCCAGCAGACCACCACAGGCCCTAAACACAAAACAAGCCCTGAAATACAAGCCCTCTCTATCTGCAGAGCCTCGCGGAGAGAAAACACAACGAGGTGCCAAACGGGTCAGAAGGACATGAGGAAACAGACACAGCACCAACTGTCCATACCGATTAAGGGGAGGCTCTGTAGATCTCAAAACTTTTTAAAATAATGTACCCCCTTTGAATTGCTTTTTTAACCCTTGTGTTGTTTTCACATCGATCATGCAACTTTTAGTTTTTCTGGGTCAAACTTTTTTTTGGACGTTTTTGAAGCTTTTCCCGACGTTTTTGTCAATTTTGTTTGCCATTTTGTAGTTTTTTTCCCCAACTTTTTTTAAAGTGCTCATATAATGCTTTTTGGTTTTTCCCCTTTCCTTTATTGTGTTATATATATTTTTGTGTACGTTATAGGTTTACAAAGGGAAAAAGCCCAAAGTCCACCCCAAAGAGACTTACCATCTCCAACAGAAAACAGTGTTCACAAACTGCTCCAAACAGCTCTATTGTAGTCCAGCTTTTACTTCAGAGACAAACGCTCGTCACTTTGTAACACACGTTATAATGCTCGCCTAGCTGCTAGATGGCACGCCCTCATACTCCGCTTCTGACTGGCTAGTAGTCCTTACCTAGGTACTGTCAGGGCATGCCCTCATACTCTGCTTCTGACTGGCTAGTAGTCCTTACCTAGGTACTGTCAGGGCACGCCCTCATACTCTGCTTTTGACTGGCTAGTAGTCCTTACCTAGGTACTGAGCATGTGCGACTCCAAACAAAGATGGAACAGAAGTGAGATGCCTCACTCTGTAGCTAAAACAGAGAGCTCAACACACAGGGTGAAAAGCGGAGCTGCAGCAATGTGCAGTACAACAAATATATGTTTTTTTCTGAAAATTAAACCACATAAACCTATTCTGGTACAACCTCTAAATACAATTATGAACCTAAAAATGAGCATAATATGAGCACTTTAAGCTTTTTTCAACATTCTTTTATCATTTTCTTTTCAAATGCTATGCAATTTAATAAAACACCCAGATTCAATGAATGTAGTGAACTGAGCATTTAATCTACTTGTGTGGTAGGGAACTATCCACGACTATTTGGTTGAAAGAAACCCAAATTTCTGATATAGAAACGTTTTGAAAATGGGTCAAATTTGACCCGAGGACAACAGGAGGGTGAAGCCAAGACCCCCCTTCAATCTTCAAACAACACGATCCATCTTTTACAAATTACACAGCAGATTAAAAACCTCATGAGATGTCAAAAAAGCTTGTTTCATCTGAGATACGAGTCAAAACGAGATGTTTCCAACACTCTTTCACGTAACAAGATATTCAAGATGCATCGTCTAAAAACAAGTCCCTATATATCTCACTGAACTATAACTTGTTAGGTGATTGTGTCTTATATTTAGTTTTATTAGATATTTATTAAAATACTTGGTAAGATTTTTGTGTTTAGAATCCAACACAAAATTCATTATTAGAGTATAATTATTGTGGGAATACCCCTTGCACACCCCTCCCACCAAAAAAAAATCTACGCCTAAATTGTGTTCACTGCATACGTACGACAGCTGTGCAAGATATGAGATTATACACTCATCTCTTGTACAGCTGTCACTCATCGGCACGTGCTGTATAGAAAACAAGCGCCCCTCTCTCGCAGGGCTCAGGAACAGGAAGTTAGGAAACATGAAAAAAATCTCGGAGAAGAGAAAAGTTGCAATACAAGTTAATGAAAGATGAGCCGAATTTATCACAACACGTCTTTACAGAACAAACCAGTGCACAATGAGAAATTTGACCGCGTGTGGTGTCCCTCTACGTACGAAAGGTAAAGTATTCAGAGGAGTTCTAGCTAGTTATAATATCTCAGTCTGATACATTGTTTTCCTTGTGATGTAGCTAGAGACAACACCAAACCCCACTGACACATCGGGACAGTTTATTTCCCCCGAGATTTAGAGCAGCTAAATCTAATTTACGCACTTCACACAAATCATTTGCTAAGAAGTAATTCGTGTTTGTATATTCGGCATTCAAAGAATCCCCTGGCAGCACTTTATCTTAATAAAACTGAAAATGCTGTATTGGTGTAACGTCATACACTAGCCAACGCCCTCTATCGTGTGTTTCAGTCATAGACTGTATATTATTAGTTTAATATTAACAGTCTATGGTTTCAGTTGACGAAAGTTTACACTAGGTGTACAACCACTGTATAGCTTAAAAGTTGAAAATGTATTCAAAAATGCCATATCTGTTAATAACGTTACTTAATCAGTCGCTCTTTTCTTATTTATTTTTTTTTTTACCTTGAATTTGACTGTGAGCAACTGCAACTAAACAATTAGTAAGGATTCTGATTCTGATATGACCGTTTTTTAAAGGAGTTTGGTTGTTAGGTCTCCATCAGCGGTGGATGGAAGTATTCAGATCCTTTACATAAGTAAAAGTACTAATACCACACTGTAAAAATACTCTGTTACAAGTAAAAGTCCTGCATTGAAAATGTTACTCCAGTAACAGTATGTAAGTAATAAGTATCATCAGGGAACTGTAGTTAAACTATTAAAAGATTAATGTAGTGGAGTAAAAAGTACAGTATTTCTCTGAAATGTTGCAGAGTAGAAGTAGAAAATGGCAAAAAATGAAAAGGCTCAAAGTACAAGTTCCTCAAGATGTGTACTTAAGTACAGTACTTGAGTAAATGTACTTAGTTACATTCCACCACTGGTCTCCATTATACTTTATTCTTGGGAGAACAGGAATTTGAAGGTGTTGCATGTAGGCTAGTTCTCCTATAAGCAAAATAATGCACAGACGTAGTGGAAGTAGACTGATTTTAATATTTGATATTTTCCTTCCACACAGTGGCCAGGGGGTGCTTCTAGAAGGAAAGCTACTGGATGTTTCCAGACATGCCATCAGCGACATCAACAATCAAAAGGTACTATAGCACCCATGACACATCCACCTAAACCAGTGGTTTCCAAAGTGGGGTTCGGGGACACCCAGGGGTCCTTGAGAGGGTTCCTGGGGATCCCCAGCCAAAAGGGGAATCGTGTATTTTCTCTATAATTCCACCCATAAGTAACACAATGACAGAATGTATGACTATTTTGTAGGGCTGCACAATTAATCACAATTTTATTGAAATCGCAATATGGACTACTGCACTATTTGTTAAAGGCAAAATATGTGTCAAACCATTCTGGATTAAGTATGGTGGTGCTGCAGAGACGTCCCGGCCTACAAATCCTATCCTACAGACTAAAGATCGTCGCAGAAATCACACTATAATCATTTTATTTATTTTTTAATTTTAATATTTGTCAATGAAAATGAGAATGATAATACAATAATGATAATTTCCTCCAATATCGTGAATCATATCGCACTATCAGTCCAAATAATTGCAGTTAGATACATTTCCTCATATCGTGCAACGCTACTACTTTGGTCATGGGTTTTAAACATTGTCTGTAATAAAACAACCTAAAAGCAAAAATCCAGATGGGGAACCCTGGGTCAAAATATTATCAAACGGGGGTTTTATTTGGGTCAGGTTAAGACTGTTGTTGGGAACCGACCCCAACATGCCAAAAACTGGGTACCGGTAAAAAAGTGATTTTGGTTCTGCTTATTGGTTCTTAAACAACTACACACTCTTTCTGGACACTATGATGCTACGCAAACGTGTATATGAATGAATGAATATGAGTTTTGTTAAAGTTTTTAAAAATATGTTTTTTTTTCTGTGAATTAAGCATGTGATCTGTTTTCACCCTGCCCTCAAAGAATTGGGGCAATCAAGAATTGTTGAAATCCAAACAATACCCTAACCCTATTTAGGGGTCGTCAACGTGAACATTTTTGGGAACCACTTCCCCAAACCTTGTCTCTTCTTCTTCTCCCTGTCTTTTACTGAACAGTATAAACATGTCTTTAGCTCCGTTTTATGTTTTAAAAGAAACATCTTCCTCCTTTGTTGTGTCAGAAAGAACTTTGAAAGATTCCCACAATCCTTATCAGTGTTAGCATTTTAGACTAAATTATAGACTAAACATAAACATTCATTCATATATCCATTCAGCCTTTATTTATCCTCGAGAGATCATTCTCAGTGTCATCGAGTCAAATTACAAAGACAAAAACAGAAAATACAATCATAAGAAACACAGACGGACAAAAACATAAACCAAACTTCGGCATGGGCCGGTTACTGGTTTCAAGGTATACCGCATTTTGAAACATTACATTTCAATCAGGAGAGACTTCGTTGCAGATATGCAAATATTTATTGAAAATAAGCATAATATGAAAAGTACAGAGTCTTTGGGGATTAGACTCCATCATTAAAAATATTTAAAGGGGTATAGAATCCAAACATATTTTCCCCAGATTGAGCCTAGACACTGGTGATGGTGGAGATCGAACGAAGGAGCTGTCTGCCAGAAAGGGACTCCGGTTGCAGTGGTAGACGATGCCCGGAGGTGGAAGGGGAGGAGGAGGGTTGCACGTTTGCCTGAAAAGACAGCTGATAGCAAGGAGAGAGACATTTAAAGCAGGATGTCATGCTGTGATTGGATCATGAATTTCATGGCCAATTCGGATTGGTTTACTGAAGAGTAAATGCCTCTTAACCTTTAAATAGTTTTAGGGAGAGTAAGTGGTGATTGCCATAATATAGAAGTCTTCCTGAAAGAATTTGTGCTGAGCTTCATTACATTTAGCTTCATTTAGCTGACGCTTTTATCCAAAGCAACTTACAATTGCTATATATGTCGGAGGTCGCACACCTCTGGAGCAACTAGGGGTTAAGTGTCTTGCTCAGGGACACACTGATTGATGTATCACAGTGGGACTTGAACCCAGACCTCCAACAAGTCGTCGAGGACAGAAAGTGCAGTTTAGGACTCCCTCTCCCTGCCAGTGTGCAGTGTGTTTAAAAATAAAATACATTGTGTTAAGGTCTGTAACGATTATTACATAATTGTCTAATCGCAATATATTTCAAGTAATCGCCGTTTCTTTGTGTAACCGCCATTAATTGCTAACAATAGCTAAGGTCCTAAGAGGTATGACTGTTGATGGGTTTTGTCAATCTAATGTTCATTTAAGAAAAAAATACAATGTTTTATGATGATAAAGAGGCGTAGTTTACTTCATAGGCTGTTATTACATTATCTGGGTCACATAACTGTGTTCTTACAAATACAGACATATTTTTAAGTTTGACTGACAGAGACAATTATATTGTTAATCGCAATTATTTCTGTGACAAATAATTGCATAGTAAAATTTTGAATTGTTACAGCTTTTATTGTGTTTAATGGAGGAAAAAAAGCTGTAATTGCAATACCGGTGAATGAAACGGTGATATTTTTGCTGAAGGTAATCATACCGTTAGAATCTCCTACTCTTTGTTTCTGTCACCGGCAGGTCCGTTTCTATGTGCTGTACATCAAGCCCAGCCGCATCCATCAGAGGAAGTTCGATGCCAGTGGTACGGAGATGGAGCCAAACTTCAGCGACACCAAAAAGGTCAACACCGGCTTCCTCATGTCCTCCTACAGTGAGTAGACAACAACAAACACTTGTGTTCGTGTTTGCGTGTTTCATTTCCTCTCCAAACCTAATTCAGTTTGGAGTGTTTGGTCTTCCATGTTGTTGTAGTTTAAGATTCAATTATGAATCTGTCCGTCAACTGTCTGTGTGTGTGTGTGTGTGTGTGTGTGTGTGTGTGTGTGTGTGTGTGTGTGTGTGTGTGTGTGTGTGTGTGTGTGTGTGTGTGTGTGTGTGTGTGTGTGTGTGTGTGTGTGTGTGTGTGTGTGTGCTGGCTGAGCGAGGCTTGTTGTCGGGTCACAGTCCCCCTTGGCAGTGTGTGTGTTTGAGTCCCACCTTTTATTTATTTTTTCTCTCCACACATTTTTGAACTGTAGCTGCAGCCTTAACTAATAGCAAGACTCATGTCTCTACAGGATTGTTCATGCCTTTGTTTTTAGCAGACTTGATTAGTGTAACAGTGTCTTTACAGGTCTCTGTAAATAATCAATTGAGTAACTGCAACTGTCCGAGTCCTCATTAAAAACCAGGAAATTTGGACACATCACCCCGGTTCTTAGAGCCGTGCACTGGCTTCCTATAAGTCTGAGAATATTTTTTGTGCTTTACATAAGAATACATGTTGAAAAAGTCTGGTAAAACTGTATATCACCATTGAATCAAAATAAAATGCTCCTCTTATCTTATCTGAAATAAGCATGTGACCCATTTTAACTTCAACCCTCAAAGAATTGGAATCGAGAAACCAGGGCTGAAGTCAAGTCCACCTTTGTCGAGTCCAAGACAATTCCAAGACCAGGAGTAGTCGAGACCAAGTCAAGACCGAGTCCAAATGATATACAGTCACGACCGTGACAGAAAAAAAAAGAATCCTCTTCAAGACTCACCTACCTGTTCGTAATGTATGTGATGTGAGAGACAGTATAAGCAAGTAGAGAGTAACACTCTATAGGATCAAATTAGGCCATATTATTTACTTAAAATATAAAATGGAAATGTTCCCATTCTTGAACTTATTACTTGTCCTGAAGAATTCAGAGTACAGAGTGCTCACTGACATTGTGTCTGTGTCTAAATTAGGGCTGCAGCTATCGATTCTTTTTGTAATCGATTAATCTAGCACTTAATCAATTGATTAATCGGATATTTTTTTTATTTTAATTTTTTAATTTTTGTTTTTGTTTTTAAACAACCAAAACTAGACCTATATGTAAATATTAGTTATACTTAACCTATTTTCATTTATATATTTGATTATAATGTCACACAGCTCTGTTACACTTATGCTATTAGATCGTTGATCAGCTGTTTCTCCGGAGAGAGAGAGAGATGCGCAACAATCAGCTGTTTTTCTGAAGGAATAGTCAGCGCGTCAGCTCAGATCGTGGTCACCATACGTATTTTCTTGTCTTTGATTTTGGTAGTTGTTGTGTTTGATGTAGTTTCATCGTCCATAAGACTGTGATTGACTTTTGTCGGTCCTCTTCGTGGAATGGATGATTAAGTTAGACTCAATGTTTTCTGTTGAGATGCTAAAGCACTGACGTCGTGCTATTATTGTGGTAAGCTAGTTTGATTTTGCAGTAGACACACTGTACAGAGTTTTAGTTTTAATTACGTTTGAACTGATTCCAACCTTTGGACCCTTCCTGTGGTCTCCTCCAGCCGGTCTCTTCTCTCAGCCCCTCACTATTTACGCTCTGTCATGTGTCGCCAGCAGCAGACTGAGCTGCGTCTGGTGTGTGACAGTAGCGGAAACACCGCCGTCAGCGATACAACGTTAGTAACACTGATTTAACGAAGCTTCGAGGCAAGTCATTTTGCATCGAGGATTTTTTGTAATCGAATTATTTGAGTTATTCGAGGAATCGTTTCAGCCCTAGTCTGGTTTTGGTTTTGTTTTAAAGGAGGATGTTACTTGAGAACAAAAGCATATAATGCTGGACTCGGTCCAGACCAACTAGAATATTTGTTGAGTCCAAGTCCAAATACCAACGAGTCCGAGACAATAGAAAAACCAAAAACCAAAATCCAAATGATGCCCAACCCTATTCTTTAATATAAAATACTTGCACACTATAGCTTTAAATCCTGATCATTGGCTTTGGTGCACATGTTGTGTCCGTCCAGAGGTGGAAGCTAAAGGGGAGTCGGACTGTCTGTCTGAGGAGCAGCTGTCAGCGATGGTGAACATAGCTGAGCTGCTGAAGATAACTGACCAGCACCGACCCAACGGGACCTGGGCCTTCTGGTACCCAGAGTCAGAGATGGACACAACCGAGCTGGAAACGGGACAGGATATACGGCTGAAGACCCGAGGAAACAGTCCTTTTATATGTGAGTACGTATTCCCATATACTGTATATGGGCCAGAATCTGCCTCTGGGGAAGGTGGGTCCATATAGGGGGGTCCGTTTTGAGCGTCAGCGTCAGCACCTTTCTGCATTTGGATATGCTTTAATGCACCAATTTATGGTGGAAATACCTTTATTTAGCCTAAGTGAAGAAAAAGAACACAGATGACAATTCAAAATATATCAAAAATATAATGGAAAGTATGTTGTTGCGTGTCATTGCACATTTTTAAGTGGGTATATGGAAATCCTGGAGCTTTCTTAGTGGGTATACTGCGTATACCTGCCTATCACATAGACTACGCCGCTGGGCTGCGACGATATGCTGTTGTCCTGATTCCATTCTTACCCGATACATGGGTGTCGATTGGGTTTGTGTTGGGATTTTCATTTCCTTCTTTTACAAAAACAAAAGTTGAATAATACACTTCTAGAGACTTTAGCTGTGTTGGAAACCGTTCCCTCATTCACTCACTCACTATTCCCTACATAGTGTTTATTCAATAGGGAGCTATATCAGGAAAGACCGAACCAGATGTCGGACCCTCACTGAAAACATTGTTGTGTCAGTAGATGAGCTGGTTATTTGTGTGACGGAGGCATCATGTAAACAAACCCAAACAAAAAGACTTCTAATACTTTCCTGAAACAAACAGACCACTCAGGAGAATAGTAACAGGTTGTTTATATGTTGCATGTTACATTTCCACTGTTTAGAAACTAAAGCTTGCTCAATTTTTCCTTTTCGGTTTTTGTCTGTCCTTCTTCTCCTCCGGGAAAACACGGCCATTTTCTGCATTTGCTGCTTTCTGTCAGAATGATGTAGTCGCACATCAGCGGTACCCTATAAACAGAAAATATTGTTATAACTGAGAATAATTTGTTAGAAAATCAAACAAAACAAACAATTCTAGGGAAAAGAATCTATTTTAAAAACAAAAAAAAATCACAATACATATTTTACAGGTTTTTGATTGTTTTTTTCTTCCACCTCTAATTACCGTGCATTTTTTACGGCTTAGCTGCTTCCACATACAGTACTTTCCACTGAAAAGAGAAAACGGTGCATGTGCACCCAGTATGCCCTTATTTCACATTTATCCTTAGGAGGAAAGAATACTTGACTGTGTGAACCCTGCTTAAGCCTCAGCTACCCATTTAAAGTCAGTCGTCTGAAGTGGATCTTTGTCAGGGGAAACAACTGCAGTACAAGGTTTGGGTCAGAGCTCTTTCATTTGTTTTCTGACTTCATAAAGCGGGCCTGTTTTTCAAAGCCAGAGGGTCCGTTTTCATAACCCTCACATTAATCAAACTTGTCCTAGTGTTGACCTCCATGGCAGTGGGGAGTGACTGTAATTAAATGTTTGTTTTTCCTGTCCTTTACAGTATCACAACTAACCTCAAGGGAAATTAACAGTGTTTGACCTTTTTCATATGCAGAAGAGTCATCCGGACCTTTGATATTCAACTGTTACTTTTGAGTGAAGTGGACAGTTCTGGTCTCTTCACAGCATCTACGTTTACACATTTTTGACCCAGACTGTCTGTTTTTGTTATGTATGTTTAGTTATATATGTGCTGTATGTCTTTTGCTTTTTTTGGATGCTTAATAAACTCACTGTCTTCCTTTCTTTTGTGCTTCCAGTCTCCTTAGCCAAAGTGGACGGCGGCACAGTGACCAAGTGTAACTTTGCTGGCGATGAAAAGGCCGGGGCGTCGTGGACGGACAAGATCATGGCCAACAAAGCAGACGCGGTCAGCACTCAGAAGCCCGGCCAAGGAGAGGGAGCAGAGGAGGATGAATGGGTGAGTGAGGACTACGATTGGGCCTTGAGAACCGGTTCCAACTTGGAATCGCTTAAAAAGTTACGATTTACATTTACCGTTGAGCGCGTCCGTAACCGCGAACGTCTAGATCAAGCCTCTACCATTCAAGTCTATGATAGTTTCTCTACAGAGTCTTGTACCTTTGCCTTTTTTGCCATTTTCAAAATGTTTTTTTGCGCGGATTCAAATGTTTTACATTCACGATTCATCTTGTAGATGGTTGACTTGGTTCCAGGCTTAAAACTTTTTAAATAAACAGTTTTTGAAATTTCAATGGAACAATTGAACGGGATAAATCACTTCCGGAACTGGAACCGTTAAAGTGGGCGGTCACAGTTGGGCTCTATGGCCAACGGTAGCGTCGACCTGCCCTATGTAGCTACAGACAGTTCACGCAGGAGGCAGGTTTATTCCTAATAACATTATATATACTGTTGACTCTTGTCAGCCACAGCCACGCTGTACTTCCTGCGTCCCGCCCCACCTGAATCCAATGCACTTCTCTTCCTAATAGTTCCTGTTTGGAACCCGGATTGCAGTGTTTTTAAACCAGTCATTTTTACCTCACTATCTTGCCATCACATCTTTTAACTGATTATGGATGCATGCACACTCCGTTCATGAACGTAAATATGAATCTGATATCTAAACAAAAATATTACACTTTAACAAATTCATTAATTTCATTTTTTTTTTTTAAATATCAGAGATTCCATCCACATACCACTAGAGGGAGCTTGCGTACTTGTACCCCAGTTTGAGAACCAGTGATGTATGCAAAACATTAATGATACCAGGTTTGTGCAAAATTCAGAATTTCAGAATTGGCCTCCATTCAATTCATGAATTGGAATTTGAATTGAATTGACTCCTCAGCACAGGAAGTGGAATTTGAATTTGAATTGCAATGACAGGATGTGGAATTAAATTAATTTCAAAGAAATTCCACACAGTCGCACAACAGAAAGAATGTGTTGAATCTCACATACATTCAGTGTTAGCAAGGTGACTTTGGAAATGTAATTGCTTACTGTTATAAGTTACCCATTATAAATGTGGTTTGGATTACTTTATTTGGATTACAATGCAAAGCAAGTTCCTTTTCTCTCCGGGAACCATCACCTTATCGTGGTGGAGAGGTTTGCGTGTCCCTATGAACCTGAGGGCTGTGTTGTCTGGAGCTTTGTGCTCCTGGTAGGGTCTCCCAAGGCAAAGTGGTCTCAGGTGAGGGGCCAGACAAAGAATGGTTCACAAACCCTATGAGTGATCGAGGTAGAGAAGGAGTGACCCTGACCGGAGGAAGCCCGGGGCCCCCGTCTGGAGCCAGGCCCAGACGGAAGGCTCGTTGGCGAGCGTCTGGTGGCCGGGTTTGCCACGGAGGCCGGTCGGGCACAGCCCGAAAAAGCTATGTGGCATCCATCTCTCCAGCCCATGGGCCCACCACCTGTGGGAGGAACTGCTGGGGTCGGGTGCGTTGTCACACGGGTGGCAGTGAAGGTCAGGGGCCTCGACGGACAAGACCCGGGCAGCAGACGCTGGCTCTGGGGACGTGGAATGTCACCTCTCTGTGGGGGAAGGAGCCGGAACTGGTGTGGGAGGTGTAGCGCTACCGGTTAGATCTGGTGGGGCTTACCTCTACGCACAGTCTCGGTTCTGGAACCGTACTCCTGGATAGGGGTTAGACTCTTTTCTTCTCCGGAGTTGCCCAGGGTGTGAGGCGCTGGGCGGGTGTGGGGATACTCACAAGCCCCCGGTTGAGCGCCGCTACATTGGAGTTTACCCCGGTGGACGAGAGGGTCGCCTCCCTACGCCTGTGGCTGGTGGGGGGGAAAACTCTGACTCTTGTTTGTGCATATGCACCAAACAAGAGTTCGGAGTATTCGGCCTTCTTGGAGACCTTGAGTGGAGTCCTGTATGGGGCTCCAGTGGGAGACTCCATCGTTCTGCTGGGGGACTTCAACGCGCACGTGGGCAATGATGGAGACACATGGAGAGGCGTGATTGGGAGGAACGCCCTCCCTGATCTAAACCAGAGTGGTTGTTTGTTGTTGGACTTCTGTGCTAGTCATGGATTGTCTATAACGAACACCATGTTCGAACATAGGGATGCTCATAAGTGTACCTGGTACCAGAGAACCCTAGGCCAAAGGTCAATGATCGATTTTATAATCGTTTCATCTGATATGAGGCCGTATGTTTTGGACACTCGGGTGAAGAGAGGAGCGGAGCTGTCAACCGATCACCATCTGGTGGTGAGTTGGGTCAGGGGGTGGGGGAAGACTCTGGACAGACCTGGTAAGCCCAAACGGGTAGTGCGGGTGAATTGGGAACGTCTGGAGGAGGCCCCTGTCCGACAGACTTTCAACTCACACCTCCGGCGGAGCTTTTCGTGCATCCCTGTGGAGGCTGGGGGCATTGAACCCGAGTGGACAATGTTCAAAGTTTCCATTGCTGAAGCTGCGGCGAAGAGCTGTGGTCTTAGGGTCTTAGGTGCCTCAAGGGGCGGTAACCCACGAACACCGTGGTGGACACCGGTGGTCAGGGAAGCCGTCCGACTGAAGGAGTCTTTCCGGGATATGTTATCCCGGAGGACTCCGGAGGCAGTTGCAAGGTACCGAAGGGCTGCAGCCTCTGACGTGAAAGAGGCAAAGCAGTGGGTGTGGGAGAAGTTCGGAGAAGACATGGAGAAGGACTTTCGGTCGGCACCAAGGTACTTCTGGAAAACCATTCGCCACCTCAGGAGGGGGAAGCGGGGAACCATCCAAGCTGTGTACAGTAAGGATGGGACGCTGTTGACCTCAACTGAGGAGGTAATAGGGCGGTGGAAGGAGCACTTTGAGGAACTCCTAAATCCGACTAATACGCCCTCTATGGTAGAGGCAGAGCTGGAGGATGATGGGGGATTGTCGTCAATTTCCCTGGTGGAAGTTGCTGAGGTAGTTAAACAACTCCACAGTGGCAAAGCCCCAGGGATTGATGAGATCCGTCCGGAAATGCTTAAAGCTCTGGGTGTGGAGGGGTTGTCTTGGTTGACACGCCTCTTCAACATTGCGTGGAAGTCTGGGACGGTGCCTAAGGAGTGGCAGACCGGGGTGGTGGTTCCCCTTTTTAAAAAGGGGGACCAGAGGGTGTGTGCCAATTACAGGAGTATCACACTTCTCAGCCTCCCCGGTAAAGTCTACTCCAAGGTGCTGGAAAGGAGGGCTCGGTCGATAGTCGAACCTCAGGTTGAAGAGGAACAATGCGGATTTCGTCCTGCTCGTGGAACAACGGACCAGCTCTTTACTCTCGCAAGGATCCTGGAGGGAGCCTGGGAGTATGCCCAGCCGGTCTACATGTGCTTTGTGGATCTGGAGAAGGCGTATGACCGGGTACCCCGGGAGATACTGTGGGAGGTGCTGCGGGAGTATGGGGTGAGGGGGTCCCTTCTCAGGGCCATCCAATCTCTGTACGACCAAAGCGAGAGCTGTGTCCGGCAGTAAGTCGGACTCGTTTCAGGTGAGAGTTGGCCTCCGCCAGGGCTGCGCTTTGTCACCAATCCTGTTTGTAGTATTTATGGACAGGATATCGAGGCATAGTCGGGGTGGAGAGGGGTTGCAGTTTGGTGGGCTGGGGATCTCATCGCTGCTTTTTGCAGATGATGTGGTCCTGATGGCGTCATCGGCCTGTGACCTTCAGCACTCACTGGATCGGTTTGCAGCAGAGTGTGAAGCGGCTGGGATGAGGATCAGCACGTCTAAATAGGAGGCCATGGTTCTCAGCAGGAAACCGATGGAGTGCCTTCTCCAGGTAGGGAATGAGTCCTTACCCCAAGTGAAGGAGTTCAAGTACCTTGGGGTCTTGTTCGCGAGTGAGGGGACAATGGAGCGGGAGATTGGCCGGAGAATCGGCGCAGCGGGTGCGGTATTACATTCAATTTATCGCACCGTTGTGACGAAAAGAGAGCTGAGCCAGAAGGCAAAGCTCTCAATCTACCGGTCAGTTTTCTTTCCTACCCTCACCTATGGTCATGAAGGCTGGGTCATGACCGAAAGAACAAGATCCAGGGTACAAGCGGCCGAAATGGGTTTCCTCAGGAGGGTGGCTGGCGTCTCCCTTAGAGATAGGGTGAGAAGCTCAGTCATCCGTGAGGAGCTCAGAGTAGAGCCGCTGCTCCTTCGCGTTGAAAGGAGCCAGTTGAGGTGGTTCGGGCATCTTGTAAGGTTGCCCCCTGGGCGCCTCCCTAGGGAGGTGTTCCAGGCACGTCCAGCTGGGAGGAGGCCTCGGGGAAGACCCAGGACAAGGTGGAGGGATTATATCTCTAACCTGGCCTGGGAACGCCTCGGGATCCCACAGTCGAAGCTGGTTAATGTGGCTCGGGAAAGGGAAGTTTGGGGTCCCCTGCTGGAGCTGCTACCCCCGCGACCCGATACCGGATAAGCGGACGAAGATGGATGGATGGAGCAAGTTCCTTTTAATTTGATTAGTAACTAATTGAATTACACATTTTACCTCAGTAATACAACTAAATACAATTACAGTAATTTTGCAATTGAATAACAATTTCATTACACGTAACTAGTCACTCCTCAACCCTGCATACATTTTGTTCCAAAATATAGATAATGATCAAATTCTTGAAATAAATTACCCCCTCAATGTTGTTTAATTAGTTGTGTTCCAATGTTATTTTCTTTTCAAAGTAATCACATGACACCACCATGATCTTCATTCTGGTTTGGCTGGATTGTGTAACTGCTGGTTTCACAGTCAAAGATTTCTTGATGTTTCTTCTGTAGGAAAAAAGTCCCTCAATGTAGATCACTCTTTAAGAGAACAAATATTTCTATTAATTCCACAATTGACAACAATTGTTTTCTTGGTTTACAATAAGTAATAAGTAAAAAGTGTGCTTGCATGCTTTTAAACACATATGATAACTTAATTAACACATTAATGTTACTGTTGTGCTGTGAGTTGAAGGTGTGTTTAAGACCTTTATGAGCTATATGCCAGGCTCTTGCTGTGTTGCGCTACAGTAATGTAATGAGTTACTATCCATAGAGAATAACAAGTAAGGTAATATATGAAGTTTTTTTTTTTTTTTTAAAGTGAATAATGTGTATTACACATTCTTGAGTAGTGACCCCAACACTCATGATATCAAATATCAGTAGCATAATACCATCAAGAGATGGTTTTCAAAATAAAAGACTGTCTGTTGACTTACTTGTAGACTTCTGAAACTTTAAAAGTCCAGTGTTGACCATCAAATTGTGTAGAAAAGAAGCTTTCAAACAAATGTCCACCTCAAATTGTTTGGTATTGGTATGGTACCATTTTAAATGCTTGATTAAAGTAAAGCATTCTGGGAAATGGAAATGTTCCATCATGTTCCACAAAATTACAATTACAATAAATCAAACGTAATTATTTGTTCTGTGACTAGAGCTTTTAACATTCATTGCTGGGGGAAAACATTTCCTGTTAATGTAATCTGTACAAGTAGTTCAAACTAATATAATTTATAGAATGTGTAATGCAATCATATCTGACATATATTGTAAAGCTTCATTGTTAAACACTTCACTTAAATTATGAATATTAATTTCTTTGAATTTTTATTGAATTGCAATTCTGCTTCCTTTAATTCAAATTTGAATTGTAGTTATAGATCCTGTTTGTGACATCAATTCAAATTCAATTCAAATTCAAGAATGTAATTGGAATTTAGGAGTCATTCTCAATTCAATTCTGAATTGTGCACAAGTGTGAATGATACAAGATAGTAAAATAAATAGGTTGCTTTGCATTTTCACAGTTGTATAAGCCTCAACCTCTTTGTACTGTACATGTGACACTTGAATGGATTAGAGCTGCAAAGATTAAAGGTGCAGTAGGTAAGCCTTATAAAACTAACTTTCTGTCATATTTGCTGAAACTGACCTTATGTTCCAGTTGAACTACATGAAGCAGATAAAAAATAAAAGAAATTGGCTCCTCTAGCTCCACCTACAGCCTCTAGTGAGATTTGCAAAAATCCACATCTCCTTGTTTAGATACACCAATCAGGATCAGGGGGGGTGTCTAATTGCGTGTCAATCACTGCTCATGCACACATATTTATTCTCCCTTGTGGGGGGAGGGGCTTAGAAGACCGTTTGGGCTTTAGCGGAAATTCGGGGAGGGACTGAGAAGAAGAATGTTTTGGCTAAGTCCTGGATCTTCACAATCCTACCTACAGCACCTTTAATCGATTAGTTACTATTCAACTAATCACCAACTATTTAGATAATAGTAAACATTCTAAATTGTGAATATGTTCTGGTTTCTATACTTTTCTATGTTAGTAAATTGAATATTTTTAAGTTGTTGTGGGGAAAAAAACAAACATTTGAGGACGTTATCTTGGGCTTTGGGAAACACTGATCCACATTTTTCACCATTTTCTGACATTTATAGACCAAACAACCAATGGATTAATCGAGAAAATACTCGAAAGATGAATCGACAATGAAAATAATGCCGTCCTAAAATAGATATGGAAGACTAGCTAGAATCAATGATTTGACCTAACAGACAAATCCGTCTTTGACAGCATCTGTTCACAATATATAGAAAGCTGGTGATGTGTTTGACAAATACTTCTTCCCACTCTGTTTCTCTCTCAGGATGACTGAGGAAGCCGTCTCTCCCATCAGCCTGATGTCTTGGCGCTGTTCCAGTCTCCAGAGTGAACTGCTTTAGTTTGCATCCATTCCTGTGTCTCTGTCTTGGCCTTGGCCCTCCCACATTTTACCGGGGTACTTAACCTCTTACATATGTGGCCTTGGGACTGGAAACCTAGCGTCACTTCTACAATATGGGACCAGACCTCTCCAGCTCCATGTGTGTATCTTAGCTGTGATGCACACTGTCTTTGAAACTTTACACTTGTATGCTTTGGAAAAGATCCCCAAATGACTGGAATTTAAGCTCTGCTTTTTTTAATCTGTCTGGGCTTATTCTTCTACTCTTTCCCGTTTGTGTCCAAGTTGAATCCAGAGTTTCTGCATAGCCTGGTATTAATGACCCAAATATCTGTAGTTTTACAGCACACTTGTTGCTCCTTCCATACTGTAATTTAAGTCCTGTCTAGAGAGACTCATTGTATTTTAAAGTGTATCTCCAAAGAGCTGTGTTTCTCGTTTCACAGGCTCAGTACACCACTACCTTACAGTAGGGTGGGGAACCGAAAACCCGGTTCCAAATTAGAACCAGATCCAAAACCAATCCAAATGCCAAGAAGTGTGTACTCGTAAAATAAAAATGAATTTCGGTTCTGCTTATCAGTTCCTCAACAACCATAAATGGCGCTCTTTCTAGAGTGGACGACGCTGGGCTCTGCGATACATTTAGTTTTTTGGGGAAGTATGGGCAGCTGTGTGCGCCATGGACACGCTCGCTACACACACAGTCACACACATCATTCTTAAAGGTGCAGTAAGTGATTCTGCACAAAGATGGTTGAGATTTTCAGAAGCTCCGCCCCCCAGATTCACGGACCAATAACTACTGGCCGGCAACTTCAAATGCTGCCAACCAACACATGTTTGTTTGCGTTTTAACTCGTATGGGGTTTATATTGACCGCCATTTCATGTATGAAGTTAACAAGCCTGCCTTTGTCTGTCTCAGTGTAGTCTTGCTTACCAGCTCTATCTCCACAGCGCTGCGGATTAAGGTCTGGCTACACCGCACATACATTCCTGGATAAGAGAAAAAAAAAACGCTCTGGTTTATTGGCATTTCTTTAAACCAATGACAAGTGTCTTTGGCGGCGCTAAGCTCCGGACGCAGTCGACGGTGGCTCTGCACAAGGGTTAATGGTGCGATGAATGATTTGGTTCTTCAGTTCAGTCAAGATACATGGTCATTGGCTGCTTTGTAAACAATAAACAGGCTAAAAAAACAATCCTGTGCATTTAGTTGTTTGCACAAAAAAAGTATCCAAACCTCCAGGTATTCCATTCATGACATGGACACAATTGTATCATTGTTATTCCATTGTTACTAAGTCAGTAAATATGACCTGTATTATTTTCAACCAGTTTGAACAAAAATGACATGTACTCCTATTTAACACAATAACAATGTTTTATTATTAAAAATAACAATTTGAACAACATACAAGAATAATTAGTTTCCTCGATTACAACATATTATACACATATAGACATGTTCCCTATAACGTTAGAGGAAGTTTGGACTTGTGCAACTGGAAATTGGCAGCGTCAAAACGCTAGTAAATGTCAAAACACTCTGCACTCTGAAGATTATTATAACCAATGGCCGTTTCAAACCATTTTCCACAGCAAAAAAGTTGACACAAAATTTGGATTGTAAAATAATTTTGATAAGCTGAACAGAGATTTTGAAAAGTAAATCTGTTAGAATTTGAATCATGCATACATATTTTCAAACAGACAACTATACTTTGAAGTTGACTGAAGCTATATCAGCATCCTGTTTAAAAGTAGTTCCAACAGTGGAGTAAAAATGTTACTTTGACTGTTGGCTTTGAATATACGGTAAATCATGTCTATACGTAAACACTGCTGTATCTTTACTTTGGTATGTACCAGTCTTATGTGCTGCACAGTCACGGTTCAGTTTGGTCAATTATTTTCTGGGAAACTGAATGTATTAAAGGGTAACTACCATTTTAAAAAAAACTTTTTATGTTTTTGTGTCTAAGTGACACAAAAACTGACATCTGACAATCTGACATTAGTCCAGTATTAGCCGAGATCTCTGCGAAACAAGCTACAATGTAAGTTAAAAGGACAATTGTGCAGCTTGTATTTACCTTTAAAACCTCTTTAAGCAACGCTGCAGCAATCTCTCTTAATACTGGACTAATCTCAAAGATTGTTGTTCCCATCAGTCACTTAGACACAAAAACATAGGAACATAGGGTCCAGGTTGAAAAAACAGTAGTTACCCTTTAATTCATAATAATGGTAAAAGTGAGATTCAGTATTGATCGGTTGTTGTTTTCGAAGTAGATTTAGTGGAGAAAGAAATCTGAAGATTGTTCAGCGGCTGGCACCACTCTGATCTGTGAGGCTCTAAAACACAGGTGTCAAACTCAAGGGCCGCGGGCCAAATCCGGCCCCTCGCAAACTTTGATCCGGCCCTCTTATCAATTTAGATTCACAATAAATTTTGGCCCGCCTAGTTGTGCTCCAAACCAAAAACTGAACAACTGTAACAACAACTGTTTAAACTGTATTTACGCCACATTCAAAGCAGAATTTGACAGATTTGCCGACTTTGAGACTCAGAAATTCCCCCAGAAGCAGAGAGTTTCCATATTCAGACTGTGAAACAGGTTGTGTATGTCGGCTGTGTGGTATCACACTTTTAATAATGTCATCACTGTTTTTCATGATTTGCTAAATTCTATGATGGCTGAGGAACCTTTTGGGGGGCTTTATGTGGACCAAACTGTAAGTGAGAAGACTATATATGAGACAATAAGAAGGTGAAAAATATTTGACTTTTTCGATGGCTCTCGATGTGATTCTCATTTTCCAGTGTGGCCCTTAGTGAAGTTGAGTTAAACACCCCTGTTTTAAAACAATCAAAGATCATGTTTTTCCACCCTACTCAGCCGTTTCTCTTTCAAACCACTCGAGTATAGCATCTTTGTTCTCACTGACCCACTGGATGTTGACTTGGGTTTGCTCGATGGCCTGGTACACCTCGTTGGCAGCAGGACCCAGATCATACTCCGTCTTAAAACGCTCCAGCTACACACACACACACACACACACACACACACACACACACACACACACACACACACACACACACACACACACACACACACACACACACACACACACACAGATCACACAGCTATGTTAGTTTTTTAAGCCAAGGAACCCTTTTCTGAGAAAGACTGATTACGGACTGCATATATTGTATGAAATCAAGTTGCATATCAAACTGGGCCTACAATAATGTGTGGGTGGCTTAAAGCCTTTACACATACCATTTTAGTGCATAGAAGAATACTAAGCTATTAAAATAATAATTGTTGGCCTGATTTTATAAATCATGTTTTAATGTTGAACATCCATGTGTCCTTAGGATTAGGTATCTGTAGATGGCTACCTAGTGACTACCTATAGGCCAGTAAGCCTATCAGCAATGGGCTTTTTGACAAATTTATATTTGCTAATAATATGTTGGATTCAGGTTGAGACATTTGCATTTTTGAAAAAAACTTTAAAAAATGTATAATTGTGTGTGTGTGTGTGTGTGAGAAAAAAACTGGCGGCCTGACCTCATAATTATGAGATGTTTTTTCTTGTAATTACGAGATCCAGATCTCCACAAGATATAGCAAGTCCTAATTATGAGATGTGGTCTCCATTTCTTTTTCTCTCTGGTGAATGCAATGCATTTGTGTACCATTGCAGAAAAAGTACACTGTAAAAAAAACTGGGGTGCCAAAAAATACAGAAAATAACTCAAGCTAAAAAAAAGCTTTTTTCTGTAGTTAAAAATACAGTTTGTAGCTTTACTGAAATCTTGTTTTTTCCCATTTTTCAACTATAGTACAAGTACCTCCAATTTGTACTTAACTACAGTAATTGAGTAAATGTACTATGTTACATTCCACCACTGCATATAACCAGCCTTGTCCGATAGATAAGAAATGACGTAGTGAGAGAAATTTGGGGTTTGGGCTCAGAGGTAAAACTAACTTGCTGTCACCCATATAACTCAACATGCCAGAGACACCTCTGATAAGATATCAAGGTGTATCTAGTTACTCAGTGGATATAATTATAATTACTGGTGGTGACGGGAAAGGGGAGTTTCCTCTTGAAGTCATTGCACGCAGGTATTATCGTATCGACATAATAAAACATCAATAAATTACCTCGTCCAGTTCAAACTGTGTCGAGAACCTGCTGGTCACAGCATTGATCAGCATGTCTCCATCCCTGGCAGCAGAGACACAAAGTATTACAAACTGTTTTTAAGTATAGTGCAATGCAGGTTATCGCCACAAAACCTGGGAGGAGGAGGGTCTGGCTAGTCCACACAGCATTCTGGGATGGGAGAAAAACTTACTTCAAACTTTTAAGCAACACACATTCAAATTGAGTTCTCTGTTTTCCTATTTAACTTTTGGACAGATAACACTACCAGGAATTCAGTACCGGTACCTGTTTTTGGTAGCCTACTTTCTACTCTCTAGTAACATTTTTATTTCAGTTGGAAAAATAAGTCCAAACCTATTTATCTTTTTAGGGAGGGAGATCAACTACGGCCCGTTACACCACTACTGTATGTTTAACTTCACTAACGGTTTATTGATCAGTATAACAATGTATTTAAAAATAGAAAACGTTAGACTTTATAAGGTTTTGTATTCATAACCAGAGGTATATGGGCTGGGCCCGGTTTGGCTTGTCGTTCTTAGTTCCTTGGGGGGGGAGGGGGCGCTATGTGACAGACGGACCCACGGTGCTGCTGCAAAATAGCCTCGGGAAGGAACTTGTGTACGTTCAAAGTAGTTTTAGTCGTGCAACAGAAAACTCAGGTTGGACAGATAGTCTAGCTAGCTGTCTGGATTTACCCTGCAGAGATCTGAGGAGCAGTTAACCATAGTCCTCACAAATCCACCAGAGGTTAGAACGCCAACACAAAGAAAGAGGAAGGGGACGGACATCCGGCCGAAAATTAGGGACATCCAGCGGAACCTCCCCTAAATGATTCGTCGTCAATATAGACTACCACGTCTCTAAAACAGTTTAAACAAAAACGTATAGCCTTCATGGAGGCAGACTTTATTACAGGGCAACAAGTATGAATTAGAGCTGCAAAGATGAAAGAATGAAGAAATTAATCACCAACTATTTTGATTATCCATTCATTGGTTTGAGTCATTTGTTATGGAAAAAGTAAAACTTCTCTGATTCCAGCTTCCTATGTGAATATGTTCTACTTTCTTCTCTCCTCTGTGACAGTAAACTGAATATCTTTGAGTTGTGGACAAAACAAGACATTTGAGAACGTCATCTTGGGCTTTGGGGAAATCTGATCCACATTTTTAACCATTTTCTGACATTTCATAGAGCAAATAACTAATCCATTAATGGAGAAAATGGTAACCGACAATTACAATAATCAGTAGTTGCAGCCCTAGTATGAATAGTATGATTAAAAGAGAATTTAGAATCCCTGCTGATTACTTGATTTAGATCAATCTCAGGTATCACTGTGTGCTCATGAAATGAAACCCTGTCTGCTATGTATATAGTATTTACACTTCCTGGTAACAGCACAAACATTGGGGACTTTATGAAGGCGAGTTAATGATAAGCACTGATTAAATAACAAGACCTTTATACTTGATGACACCGTGCAAGATTTATATAAGCCACTGTTTATTGTAGTGTATTATTTTATGGCAGTGTGTGTTTATTCCAGTGTGTTACTGGACCACAGGCCACTAAGTTCAGTGTCAAGAGACCTCTGTAAGCTAGGCCAGGCTCTCAGATCTCAGATCTGGGACAAGGCAGCGAGCAGAAGCATGTCCATGAAGCAAACACTAACAACAACAGTGTGGTCTTTTTAAACGGGCAGTTCATGGCCTCAGAGCAGGTCATGAGACCTGAGCTGTAGACCAAGAAACACATCAGGAAGCCGATACTGTGCTAGGGTTAGCCTAGTCTCGCATTGCCAGACCTTCCTCCACAGCGCCACGGAGGAGGGTCTGACTAGTCCACACAGCATTTCTGGATGGGAGAAAAAAGTGCTCTGGTTTGTTGGCATTTATTTAAACCAATCACAATCGTTTTGTGCAGCGCTAAGCACCGGACGGAGCCACGGCGCCTCTACAGAATAGCTTCGGGAAGGAACTTGTTTTGGTGGAACATGTGCACGTAGGGAGGCGACCTTTGGAATTAAAATGGCTTTCGAGTATGGGATGAGAATTTTCCTTAAAAAAAGGTAAATATAATTTAATTGTCGGTTCTGGCTCGTTTCATGAATCGACCGGAGTTTAGAATGGCAACACAAAGAAAGCGGAAGTTGAGGGACATCTGGCCGAAAATGAGGGACATCCGGTGGAATTTCTGGCAGCACCGGAACTATCCCGTAAATAAAACGCTGTTGATATATAGACTACCCAGGACGCAAAGCGGAGAGGTCTTGCATTAGCCTCTTGCAAAATTATCTTTGGAATTGACAAACATCATATGTGTAGTCTATGGCTCAATTGAAACGGGATCAAATAATTATTTGTCTCTCACAGTTCACTACCGTTGTAACATATTCTTTCCAAAATGGAGTCCCATGTTGGTCCACCGAAAGGGGAGGGACTTTGCCTCTCTATATGAAAAATGTGTGTGACTTTTAGCTTGTTGATGAGTTCTGTCCCCAAGTGACCAAAAGAAAAAGATTGATGAAGCTTTAAAATGGAGTACACCATAAAAAGAACTTTCTAGCTCAAGTTCTCACGCTCTAACTGCCGTGTTAGGTCGGCTTCTCCACCCTGACAAGCCTATGTTCTGGGGTAAACCATGAATACTTGTAATTTTCTTGTAAATCTGTTGGAGACAAAATGGCTACATTTAAACTTTGGCATCATCTCTTCCTTTTCAAGTCTATATTGGTAAAGCCCAACTGCACTATCTTGAATACTTGTTCATGACTCACAACCAATTTAAGAGGCAGTAGACATAGTCCAAAAAGCAACCTACTGCTGACTGACATAGTCCCAGTGTGCCCTGATAAAGTTCCAGGCCAGCGCATGCCCCGCCGGGTTCCAGGCTATGTCGGAAATAATGGAGCCGACATCCATCAGGCGTATCTTGTCAGGGTCCAAAGTGTACTCCAGGTATCTGTAAGATAAGGAAGGCACTGACTATCTCTTCACTCAATAACAACTGCGTGCTTGGGATTCACCTTATCACAGGTGTGTCCATAATGAAAGAAACTTCACCTGTTGAGCAGCCAGGTCTTCTTGGTGCAAGACAGAGCTACACGGAGCTGCTCTTTCTCGGAGGTGTCGCTGGAGCTCTGATACCTCGCCCAGGCAAAGTCCCACTCTTTCTTCCCGCCAGCAGCCACAGCTTGGCAGTAGATTACAGACCGCAGGTTGGGGTGGATGCTGAATTACACACACACAAACATACATGCACAGTTAGTTTCCCTACATCAGGACTGTCTCATTTTCAAAATGTATTCATGGGCAACAAGGGTGCCTCCCCATCCCAATCCTGTATTTTGATAAAATGTCGCCCCCCCAGCTGACTGACTATTGTTCCCTGTGCCACCCCACTTAAAAAATCCTGGAATCGCCCCTGTTGGGTAAGTGCAAATATTTTAACCAATAACTGTAAAAATTGTGGATGTAGCATCCATGACATCAGCCATGGGTTTGTGGACTGTTGTTTTAAAGCCTTGAGTTTGGTGATGCGGGCGTAAACCATAAAAATTGATGCTGATCTTTTTTGCAATTAGATGCAAGGGTGTAGTCTATGTGATACTCAGGTATACACAGTATACCCACTAAGAAAGCTCCAGGATTTCCATATACCCACTTAAAAATGCCCAATGACACGCATCAACATACTTTCCATTATATTTTTGATATATTTTGAATTGTCATCTGTGTTTTTCTTCTTCACATAGGCCACCGTAAATTGGTGCATAAAAGTGTATCCGAATATAGGAAATGAAGTCATTGATGCTCAAAACTTGCCTGGGGTAGGACACCCAGACCCCCCAATATGATATGGCCCCCCCTCCCCCAAATGCAGATTCTGGCCAATATACAGAACTACAACACATTAGATAACACCACTGACTGGATGTGACTAGAGGGTGGAGCTGGGAAGGATGATGCGGCCAAGCCGGTGTTGTTTATGGTTGACCCTTGTGAAGCGTGTCATCCAGTACTGCCACCATTCGTCTGCATGTACGGAAGTACACAGAAAATCGTCAAACTTTCATTTAAGTTACCAGCTTACACTTGCGGTAGCTAGCTAGCTTGGTTGGCTGAACAAGACATATTTAGGCAAGCAAAATGTTCAAATTAACTTTGACAAAGTGAAAACACAATGGTGAAGACCAAAACATGGGCAACACCCAAAAACAAGTTCAAGTCCATTTTAATGTGAACAGTGTTAGCATGGTTAGCATTGCTAAGCCTGTGTCCTGATTGACAGGTCCTAAAGCATCCCCAGCTTTATTGTCAATTTTAAAATAAATGGGACCAACATCTACAAAATAAACATCATGCTGTATTGAACTAGCGATTGAGACCATAAACTCGTTGTGAAAATGTTAACTGAGGTAATAAACCAAGTGAGAAGTAGAGTCATTTTCTGATATAATAGACTTCTTTGTGGGGCCAGAGGAAATGAGACAGAATGCAGGTTTAAGTCACTTCAGCATTGGCTTCACTTTAAAGATACTTGTTCATTATTTCTTACAGTCTATGGAATAAACACACTTCCATGCATGTAATTACATGTATGCGATGAGCAGTTTACACATCTAATGAAGAGTCAATGCCTCTACTTTAAAGTTGCACCTGGATCCCAAAAGGCTAGTAAATAAGGTGTTGAGGTACTGGAGTTATGTTTTGGCAAATACTTTCTCAGTAATTAGCAATATTAATCATGTTCTCCACGATCGCCCCAATTTGTGATTTAGGATTAGAGTGCATGTTAGCATAAACATCCTGCTAAGTGCAGCTTTAAAGATTCATTCATTCATTCATTCAGCCTTTAATCAAACTCGAGAGATCATTGAGGGGCAGCCCTCATTTACAATGACATTGAGTAAAAGTAAAGACAACAGCAAACAAATAAATAAAATGTGATGAATAAATTAGGATAATACAGATACAAAAGAAAGATAAGATGAGAACCACAATGCAGAGTGGTAACAACAGCCACCAACCAATAACACAAAAAGTGATTAAATAACACCTACCTGCACCAAATCATTGCTGGAGAGTAAAGTGACAGAATATAATAAAACTTTTACAGTCAGACCATTTTTTTTCTTAAACATAGAGTCGTGCAAGATTAGGATAATGTCAGAAGGTATGAAGTAGAAAGGTGATGCAATTAAAAATACTTATTCAGTAGTGTCCGTACGAGTTAGTGGTGTTGCTGTTCATCCAGTCAGCAAACATCTTTGTAGCCATCTCTAAGCATTCTGGGAGTTCATTGGAACATGCCACCTCTACGGCGAGCATCTGGCTGTGCCTTGGAAGGAAGCACAATTTAATTTATATACATACACATAGTATCATATATTATTATAAGTGTAAAGATATTGAACAGGGTTTCTGCAGGTTTCAACAAGTCAAATTTAAGACTTTTAAAGACTTTTGAAGACATTTTTAAGACCATTATGAATGACATTTTAAGACCTATTTCACAACATTAATGTACAACGAAATGCAGAGTCACAAAAGTATGTGCAAAGTTAATAAAATTATTTAAATTCAATAAAAGTGACACGGAGTAATAATGATCTGTACATACAGTATACAGCGAATTATATTGGGACTATTGAAAGAACGAACTACACCACGGAATAAAACAAACATTTCATTGAGCATTAGAGGTAGCATTACATGGACGAAGGAAAATTTAAGACCCGATTAAAATGATTTAAGACCTAGAGCACAATACTTGAGCGAATTTAAGACTTTTTATGACCCTGCAGAAACCATGTTAAATGATGTTAAATATCATGTGTTTCGAAGAACACAGAGATTGAAAAGATTTGAAGAAAAACTTGAGTTGAGATTATTTCTCCAACCTTAAAGAGGCTGTAAAAAAAAAAAAAACACAGGCTGTGCTTGCCTCCACATGGCTCTCACAGACCGTTCCCCAATACGTGAAATACCTACGTTTTTTTACGGCCACATGCACTAACATGCACACACAGCCAAACAGGCCATCAAAACAAAGAACAGAGAAACTCAGATTGCGACACACAGAGGGAGTATTTTCTTTGAATAAAGTGTATATTCTTTGCAAATTCTGCACTCAACCCATTCAGCCTCTTTTTTCTTATGCAACAGTTATTTTGTATGTCTATTTTTTTCTGTATGTGTTGTTTATTTCATATTAATGTTTTATATGTTTGTTTGTTTGTTTGTTTATGTATGCACCATTCAACATTGCAAACCACATAAGTGTACTTATTGGTGTTTCTGATTCTGAGTGTGACTTCATTCTCTGCTCAGGACACCATCACTCCACTATATCTTTACATAGCAAATATTTGTTGCTACATTAATGTTCTGAATGTCAATCACAGCCCCTTTAAGAATGAAATACAGCATAATTTAGGGAGATGCAATCATGAATTGCTTAATGAATTTGGGTATACTTTACTTGAAGGTATCTACATAAGAGTGACATGACACAAACGTCATGAACGTGTCATAAACATTATAAACAAGTCATAAACGTTTATGACATAACGCTTCTTTTGGTAAGTGTCATTCGGTTTTTGTCATGACATGTTATGGTTATGTTAGGGTTAGGGTTCATGTGTCATGACTGTGTCATGACAGTGTCATGTGTTCATGACTGTGTCATGTCACTCTTATGTAGATACCTTCAAGTAAAGTGTTACCATGAATTCATTATTTTTTTAGTTTTTTTCTGGGGCCATACGTGGAAGAAAAATTAGTAGTAGTGGAGAAGAAGTATAAAGTTACATAAAAATAGAAATACTCAAGTAAAGTACAAGTAACTGAATATTGTAATTCAGTACAGTACTTGAGTAATAGTACTGCGTGGGGGCATCTTAACACAGCACTGATAACATTTTAGCAACCAGTTGTCTAGTTACACATCGGGCAGAAACTGAGCAATATTCGCATTAATTTGTCATTTTTGTGTCCAGCTGATAAATGTAAGTCCAACATAATTGATGATGTATAAACTGACAATGCAAACTCACACAGCTGTGCATTGGCACTCTTAGACTCAACTGTGAATTTGTAGAACTGTAAAATGCAAATGTGGAAATCTATTGAATGATTAACTCAGGGTAGAAAAAACGGTCTTTCCTTACTGTGAGGAGTGATCCATTGGGATTGTTGACTTGTCTGTGTAATTCCTGAGAGAGTTGTACAGGCCCTTAACCTGTTCACGGAGGTACGCCTACAGGAAGAGACAGCTTTAAATCAGAGTTACGGGAACACACGCAGCAATATAACATTTTTACTGCACATCTGCATATTGTTCTGATAAGGGACATGAACACCCACAGGCAGGCAGTTAGTCTGTTAAATCTAGCTTCTCCATCCAATACTGCTCAATTAAGTTAGTGATGTAAAAAAAAGCAAGATTCATTTTGGATAAAAAAATAATTAAAAAAAAGGATGTTTTAATGACACATGCCTGCATGGGTCCATACACCTCGGAGCGATCGAACATGACGACAAAGTATTCGAGGTTCCTGACTGTTAATTTCCAGGGAAGGAAGTCCAACTCTTTGCGAAGGAATCGTGTTGAATTCAGAGCCAGAGTCACTTCGACTAGTTTAGCCCTGGAAAAAACAGAGATTAGATTTGGTAAAATAAGGGAGGCAAATGAGCCATCAGCATGACCTACATTTTTGTCATGTTTTAAACATTCTGGTGTCATCACAACACACTTCACCTACAGAAAAATTGATTTGTAGCAGTCTGGATCAACTGAATCCAAGTCATTACCTTGCCATGAAAAATGCATTATCAATAAGCTGCCCTCTGTTCATCGGTGGGAAGCGCTAAAATACAAGAGCAAAATGAGAGACAGGTGACATTTATTTAAAAAACAAAAACAAATTTAAAGATATCTACAACTGTACTTAGTCAGTCTACTAACAGCAAAAGCAGCATGAGAGCAAGCAATGAAGACTTGGAGTTCCAGAAAATTGAACTCCGAAAAATGCTAATTAAACAAAAAGAAAATAATCTGTTGATTATTACATTGAAGTTTGTATTTTCAAAGTCAGATATTAACCCATCAATTTAAATTATCATTATATTATTATAATAAAGTCCCTTCCCTTCCCTTGCAGCCAGAAAGGTATGAGTACCTTAACATTTCTTTGAGTTTAAGTTATGTCCCTGTATTAGCACTTTCTACGAGGTCTGTCTGAAGCTGCCATATAATCCAATTGTCAAATGGCTTTTTAGTTGTGCTGAACGCAATTGCTCAATGGATGGCAATGACTGTCAGTCAGTTTATTCCAGACGATTTTTAATTGATTGCCATGAAATTTTGTCGACATTCATGTTCTCCAGAGGATGACTCATAGTGAGTGTATTGACTTAATACAATTAAATGCAGAATATTAACTCCAGGCCTCCCAAACAGTGTGCTAACTTCCACAGTTTTTTATTCTGGATACTCGCTGAAAACTTGCAAGGAAATCTCCAGATTCTGTTTAGGTCTGATAATGATCTTTGACTTTCTGGTTGATGGAAAGTCAGGAGATCTACAAAGTCAGGAGAATGTATCCTCTGGGAACCATTGCCTGTACAAAATATCACAGCAATCCATCCAACAAGCAAGACATCTCAATCTGGACCAAAGTGGTGGACCGACCAGTTCAACGACATTGCCATCCATGGACATATTCATATTTATATATTCATATTTGAACTGATGTTAATGATGTGGGTAATACAAGTACCAAATTCAGTACACCCATTGTGGAATAGGTGTATTTGACAGAACATAGCACTGTTCATTTTAATCAAGTAAAAAAATACAATATAATTCTGCACGAATAAATTGACAAACAGGGAAGTGTGGTAACATCAAACGATTTTCTATCTGGCAGTCCAAATTTAGGATAAATGAGCCAAGATTTCATTTAATTTGCCAATCTCCAAGAACTCCACGGCTAAGCCTTTAGGAAACCTGTTGTCATTTACTTTCAGGTGAAAAGCAGCTATTAAAATGTAATTCCTTATTCAGTCAAATCAACAATATCTAGATGGAGGTTGTTTCTGCTCAGTTCTGTGATTTGGTAAGTCATTATTTTGTCCAGTGCTCACATGCGGGTCTATCTCCAGCTGAGTCAGGAGGCGATCCCAGTTCTCTGGGTTGTAATTGACTCTGTAGTATCCAGTACAGTTGACGTTTGCCAGGATCCATTCCCCATTCTTGGAAAGGAATTCGTCTTTCTTTGCTGTTCAAAAGGCAAATATCATTCATAATCAATGGCACAGTATGAATACAACTGAAAAACTAGTATGGAGAAAAGGTAATCTTGTGTATATGGTCATCTGTTCTCTGGTCTGTCTCATCCATTTCCTATGGAGTCAGATCAGTATCATAACAAATGGATGCACACAGAAAGATTCACAAATGTATTTCAGGATTTATATATAAATGACTCGCTACAGAAAAATACTTTTTATGCACACAAAAATATTTATCATTTCATTATCCATTCTGGGGCCTCTTTTGTTTAACATTAACATACTTCCACTTTACCAGATTAATGAAAATAACACAATAAGTTACCATAATTATGCAAACGACACACACATTTACATAACCATATCACCAAGGGACTGTGGTCCAATCCAAACAAAGTATATTGAGCAAATCAAAGATTGGATTTGCCAGAGCTTGTGCTCTGACTTTCTGACAAAACTGAAAGAGTTGTTTTTGGAGCCAAAGTGGAACGATTAAAAGCCTGGATTAGCTTAAATGGACTCAGAAATCATGACCACCTAATGTACTTCTATACATACATACATACATAGTATATATGATTGCTACAGATAACTCCCTGTTGAAGAAAAATCAAAGGAGTCTCAAAACATCCACACACAAATGCAGTGAAGTTTACGCATGACAAGTTTTGTAAATGCATGTTCATGAAAATTGCAAATACATTTAAATACGAATATATGTGGATTTTTTTTTATTACATCTATGTAAAACAAAACATATTTGTGTGTGTGCATCAGAAATACATTTGTGAAACCTTCTGTGTGCATTTATTCATTACGATACTAATCTGACCCCATCATTTTCAATTGACTTGTAGGCTACCCAATCAAAGACCATCACATAGCTGCCTTAAGATGTCCATAGTGTTTCTATTTAGTCCTCAGTGAGCCTGATGAAACAGATAAGATCTAAATTGATGGTTCTTTGACCAATATGAAAACCAAGCTGTTAAAAAATTTGAGTTTTATGAGAAACAAGGTGTTTATTCCAAAGCTCTATGTTGTACATTCTGTTACCTGGGGCGTTGGATTTCAACCAGACAAGAGAAGATTTAGAAGTATTTGACATGACTCTGATCGGAACGTACCACCAAAGACTAAACAGACAGAAAAAAAGACAAAAAACAATAATAAGTACTAGTTATGATATGGCTAGAATGTTCATGATCCAGGAAATGATTATTCAGCTTGAATGAAGAGTCTAAATAACAATCTAAAAATCTGTATCTGTAAATAAACCACGAAATCTAATCTCCTGTAATAATAATAACAGGTTATTGTAAATGATTGTGCAACTCACAACGGCAGTGTTATGGAGCACAGAGTTACAAGACATTGTTTCAAAACACTCCATATGCCAAAAGTATAATCTACTGTAATCAGTTGCAGTAATTTCGTGCAGGCCTGGCAAGGAAATACTCGCTTAATAAGTTGACATTGATGCAACAACTTACTGAATTTTGCCAACTAAAACAGACCCGTGAACCTGTCTTTAATTATTTGTTAACTATTTTCAGAGGGAGTTAGACATTGTGGTGTGATGAAGTCACTGGCGACAGATTTGTGATCCAACTTTGGACTTTGGAAAGATAGTGAAGGTAAAGGATCTTCCCTAATCCTAGACTGAATGGGTGGCACTCACACTCAAGATTTAAAAAGGAGGGAGTCATTATTTCGGATGACCACAATTTTCCTGCCATACTGCATTTGCTCACATTTTCCACCTAGGGTTTGCATTGGTCAAACATGTATGAATACTGTACATGCCAATGAGTGACAACACCATTATAACTGTCTGCAAATGGAAGGTGAACTTGGACAGTATTCTTATCACTGTTGACCACCAACTAGTGTTGTTCTGTGGTCAGTAATGGGAAATATTACATTACATTAGTGCAATATTGGTAAACCTGCATTAATTGATTTTTTTTTTGCCACAAACAAAGAACTGAAAGACACGACAAAGATGTACTGTGCGATCTATTTGTTATAAATACGCACTGATTCTCACTCAATAGTTAACATTTTATAACACATTTTGAGATAAAGTAAAGACACTGGTCATCTATATGTTATGTGGAAAATCAATGTAAATGAGTGTAATTACAAAATCTATATCTCAGACACTTTCGGTAACATGATAACTGGATTGGTATGATCCTGATCAT
This sequence comes from Zingel zingel, assembly GCA_023566125.1. Taxonomy (NCBI): domain Eukaryota; kingdom Metazoa; phylum Chordata; class Actinopteri; order Perciformes; family Percidae; genus Zingel; species Zingel zingel. The sequence goes on from CM042320.1 coordinate 25,462,356, forward strand.
TACTGTTCTGAGCTGTAACCTACTTGGTACACTGAAGCAACATCCATTTAGCACATACCTAGATTCGGCAGAGTCATTGAACAGGAAGTGCTTCTGGTTGACTTCTCCATTGGTAGTGTTGATGGTGATGACAGGATAGCCAATTTGCTTGGTCCAAGGGTCCATAAACTGTGCAACCTGGGTGTGACCACCATTCTTATCCTCGGCCTGCAAACATGGCACAATTACAGTATTAAAAACAAGACATGCTTACAGTCAGCAACAAAAATTTGGATTTAAAAAAAAAAACTGACTAAGATTTTACCTTTTGTATAGCTCTCCAAAGGTCATTCTGGTCCGTATTTTTATAGCTAAAGTCGGAGAGGTAGGTCTAAAACACAAATACATAGAGATCCAGAGAGAGCTTATAGTTAACAGTTCATCATGCTAAAATATAATTATTTTCAGGAGGCAATTGTACATTTCGAATTCATGTTGAGAGCTGGATGAAAATATCCAAACACAGCTGCTATCAGCAGATCCCAGTTTCACAATGATGTCCCAAATGTTTGACTGAAAAAAGGGTTTCTGTCATGTTTTGGCCATATGCACTTGAAAAGCAATGATGGACCAGCAGATGTTGTAGGTCTGAAGGGGGGCGTTTCTCAATCCTGCAAACGCCTGCTCCCTTTTGGTTGGAGCAGTAGAAACTACAGGTGGACTAAATTGTGGATTGTGAACCTGTTTACACTGCTACGTTTTGGTTTAAAAAGGAATATCTTCTGCTACGTTTCCCCCTCTCATTCCCCCTGCTCTGATGGTTCCCCCCTCTCATTCCCCCTGCTCTGGTGTTTCCCCCTCTCATTCCCCCTGCTCTGGTGTTTCCCCCTCTCATTCCCCCTGCTCTGGCGTCTCCCCCTCTCATTCCCCCTGCTCTGGCGTTTCCGAGCCCCTAAACCGGAGACATTTGGAAACACTTCTGACCCGTTTTGGTTTGGAATATGCGGGGTTGTGTTTCAGTCTCAACGGCCGCAAACGGAGACCTTTGGCACCATTGACACTGACACCAACGTTTCTCCTCCTGATTGGGTCTTATCGGTCACAACGTCTCATTCTCTGAGACTAAAGCTACTAACGTTACCATGGTAACTACCAGCAGCTGGTGGAGTGTACACACTGCCTCCAGTTTATGCCCAGTATACCAGAATGTTGATGAGATATGAGGTTTGGGCGTGTTAGTTTAAACAGAGATTAGATCTTCTACTGGAGATAAAAACACTTGGTGCACGTTCACTTTTGCCAAAACGTAGCAAATGCTGTTACATGAAATATGTTATAACCACGGCATGTGTGCAATACTTTATGTGCAATTTATTGTTGTGACTGCTACAGTGACTGGTACAGTTGGTGCTGTATTGTTTGTTCATAACTGTCAAGGCATTGACATGTGTGCAGCTGTAAATGTAGCCTCTGTCTTTTCACACTGCAACAACAACAAATACCAGATGTTAGACTGTTAGACCACAGAGCAACAGAGATGGTGTTAGTGTCAACAGAACAGATTTGGATCTATGATGAGAGATTTTGTTTTGCTTATGTAACTGACTACATGAGCACTCCAAATTGAGAGAGCATGTGTTGGATAACCAGCTAAATAGGATGCATCTTTGGATGCAGCTTGTGGAATGAAAAGAAACAAATTTTGTCCAGTCCAGTGGGGGTTCTGTCTGAACACTCCTTAAAGGCGCCGTCACCACACACAGCCAAATCCATCCGCTTGTCTCTGACGTCAGCTTGTTAAATGTGAATATTTTCTAGTTTATTCTCTCCTCTGGGACTCTCTACCATCACCAACTTGGTGATGCACGGCAGCCTTACGACGTCAGACGCTAACCACACATCAGCTCGATAGAGAGGGAGTGTTTTATTATTTTTTTTTTTTAGTGGTGGGGGAAACCGGAGCACCCGAAGAAAACCCACGAAGGGAACCGGGTTCAAACCCGGTACCTTCTTGCTGTGAGGCCACAGTGCTAGTGGGCCACCGTGCTGCTATAAGGATCACAGCCCTATTTCAGCCCGACTAAGTGAAGTTTAAGTAGTTGCTTACTTTGACTCCTTCGATGAAAACCCTTTCACCCACGACGTCTGCCAGCATTCTCAGCACAGCTGCCCCCTACAGAGGGAACACCAGATCCATGTCTATGTCAATATTCATAGTACACGCATACATACACACACATACACACAAACACACACACACACACACACACACACACACACACACACACACACACACACACACACACACACACACACACACACACACACACACACACACACACCAACACAAAATGTTGTTCAAATGCTTTAAGCAATTATTTGATAAATCAGAAACTTCCCCAACAACACTATCTGACTCTCTAGATAGTGTTGTTGGGGAGGGGAAAGGGGGGGGGGCATTAAGTCAGACTCAGTGGGAAGTGATACCAAAGCTGAGGGACAGACACAGAGCTGTAGCTGAGCCAAAGTAGAACACTTTTTAATGCATTAACTTCATTGGTTATCAGGCAAATAAAACGCTGATACAGATAATCTGCAAACTGCCCTACCTTACAGTAGGTTATAGAATTAAACATCTGGATGATACTAGCAGTCTTCTGGACTTCTTCCTGCGGAGGACTGAGAGGATGGGATGAGGCCAGAGCGTCCATCTCAAACGCTGTATGGAGGTTGGCCAACATATTCAGTTCTTTCTGAAGAAAAACAAACAGAGACAAGACCACGTGTCGCCTTTTCACATCAATCTTTCTTTTCACGTGTATTTTTCAATGACCATGGTTAAAAAGCTTTGCAACAGAAAAAAAAGAACTTCTACCAAACAGTCTAAAAGATTTGATCTCATCAGTGAAAGTGAATTAACCCTTGTGTTTTCCTGTCTACCATGAACTTGTTGTCCTTCCGGGTCAAAATTGAAAATGAACTTATTTTTTTACCCTTTGTTCCCAAAGTTTTTGGCGCTTTTTTCCATACTTTTGATGCTTTTTTTAAATGTTTTGACACTTTTTCAATGCTTGTTTTTAATTCATGTTCAATAAACCTAATTTATATGACATTATAGTTATTTTTTGAGTTAAAAAATGCAGAAATTGATGAGATGATGTTGAGTGTATCACAGACTGGTATGTCAACGTTTAGTCAGGATACTCTTTTGAAACCATTTAAACAGTTTTTTTGAAATGCTCTAACATTTAATAAAACACCCAACATTCAATTGAAGTAATCTTTCATTTTAACTGCGATGAACGTTGTATCCATATAACGTACGTACACCCATGCATCCAAGTTATTTTTGGGCAATATGGTTGAAAGAATCCTGTATTTCTGATATATATATATTTTTTTTAATCGGTTCAAAATTGACCTGAACAACAAGGACAAGGGTTAAATGAGAGAAATGAAAATAGTGTGTGTGACTCTTCAAAGCATGATCCTCGTTAGAAAGATATTTGGACTGAACTTACTAATTGAAATGTAGGCTCAACACTGTCCACTGCAAAGAGGGACATGTAGGTGGCAAAGCCCTCATTCAGCCAAACATCGTTCCACCATTTCATTGTCACCAGATTTCCAAACCACTGTCAACAGAAAGGGAAGATGTGGACAGTTGAGGTAACAGTGTCATGTAACACGATAAAATGTTGAATAAGTTGGTGCTCTTTTCCAAAATTACTTTACAGTGAGAACAGTTGATCCATTAGTCAAATTGATCTCATAGTCTGTTTTATTTATGAGGGGTAACCCTAGACTGTAAAAAAAAGATGGACGACGCGTCTCCCCTTCCTCCCACTGTACAAAAGTGAAGCCAAAATCTCCCGGATACGGGCGCCGCCCTCTTGTAGTTTTGGATCCAGAGTCTGCGCAGTAGTAGCAGTAGTGGAGTAGTAGCGGTGGAGCCTATCAAAGTCCCACCCATACACACGCTCAACCAGTCGCGAGTAGGGTTGGGTACCAAAACGCGCTACCAATAGGGCACCGGTTCCGACGTAAACGGTAGTAACAAGACCGAATGAGAAAAAAAATTCTGTGCCTCATTTCGGTGCATGACTTTTTTTTCACTGCCCCCTGGTGTTCTGGCGTCAACTTGCGTGACGTCAGTGCCGCTACTCAGCACACTTGTTGATCAGAACTAATAGTGAGAGGATCAAATAAGATGGCGAAGGCAAAACGCTTCAAGGTTTGGCTGCATTTCACGTCTAAGGATGCAGACTCTGCGACATGCAACAGATGCCTTTAACCAACGTCATGCAAGGGAGGTAACACTTTGAATTTGATGAAACATCTGGCGACACATGGAGTTTATTTAAAAGCCGAACAATGCACCGTGTCTGATAACGTACTTGACACAAGGCCAAGCACTTCAACAGCAGCAGCCAGTGTCGGCCTCGCCGGACAAATTGAAGAAAGTCCCAGCCCTGGTCGGAAACATCGAACTCAATAAACGATCTGACGGAAAACAGTAATTGTGAAATATAAATTCTACTTGAGCATTGTTGGGGGGGGTTTAAGAACACAACAGGACGTCACACAGATGGATCGTTTCATTGACACTCCCCCCGACACACCACCCTGCGACAAATTGCCGGATCGCTTTTTTTGGTGTGAATGCCCTGTAACACACAGTTTTTCCCCTCTCACCTTGTGTGCTAGTTCATGTGCAATGGTAGTAGCGATCTCTTCCTTGTTTATTACTGAGGACACTCCTTCCTCATAGAGCAGGCTTCCCTCATAGTATGTGACCAGTCCCCAGTTTTCCATTGCTGCAGCTGCCAAGTCTGGCAGTGCAATTTGATCTGGAGGATTCACGTAAATATGAACAAATGATCAAATGATGAACATACATTTGCTTAGCCAGTTTGTTACACTATCTAAGAGTATCCTGTAGGTTTTCCTCAGAAAAGAAGAACTGCTGTGGAGGTTGAACTATTCCTACTGGCAGAAGCTGATCGCTACTGATAGCTACCAACTGGAAATATAGTCTTATACAGCCTTCCACCTGAGTGCCAGTTGAAGCAGTATTTTTGAGTGTTGTTAGTATGTTATAGGTCCCATGTTGTTAAAAGTGAGGTTTTCATTATAAAGCAGGTTGAGGTGCTACATAAATACTGTAAAAGTATCAAAACGCTCATGTTCAGAAACTGTGCCTTAAAAACAAGCCGTCAGGACTTCCGTACGGTTGTGATGTCACAACTATACTATATCTACTGTATATAGGTAGAAAGTGCCATTACAGTCATTGCCCGGCTGTGCAGACAATCAAAGAGAGCACAGATGCTGAAGACCCTGTCCAATCAGAGCAGACTGGGCTTTTTTAAAGAAACAGGCGCTAAAATGGAGCGTTTCAGACAGAGGCTGAATAAAGGTATATTTAGGTAGACAGTATGAGAAAAATAATGTGTTTTTTGAATATTAAAGCATGTAAACATGCAAGTATGAACCTGAAAACGAGCATGATATGGGACCTTTAAAATGAAAAACTAAAGTACCTAAAGTGTCAACATGCACATTAAACATTAAAATCATTAGATGTAATCCTACAAATTGCAACACAACAAAATGATGAAGCTTATTATAAAGGCTGGGGTGGGTAATATTTGTTGTTGTTGATTTTTGAATAGCAAGTAGAGGTTACAGCTAAAAGGTTGGAAAGATGAAATGAGTGTGGATGGATATCATGGATAAGGAAAAAAACAATAGTCATGATAATGTATGATATATATACTCCCGTCTTGTTAAAACTTCATGGGAGTTGTAGTTTTTGGATTCCTAAATGTTCAAACTTTGTCTCAAACTTTGTTTAAATCACAAGGACTTCAAATTCTAATAGGAAAAGCGCTGTAGTGGCTACTGATTGAACGTAGAATATAGTAAGATATAGAGAATGGTAACACATTTAGGTTACATTTGGGTAAACTGTCAAACTAAGTAGCATACTGTATTTACAACTACTATCAAATGATATAAAAATGGGACACGGTATACTTTTCATCCATCAACACAATCAAATTATATCTAAAGTCTTACCGAGCTTTTTCTGTGCATAATCAATTCCAAAATAGCTCTCGTAGAACGAGAGAATCTTTCCGGTGATATTGGCCGCATACTGAGCGTGTCCTGCTGCAGTGGCTTCAGGACGAGCATACGTCTGGATGGGCCAAACACAGAGGTAAGAAAAAGCATAGAAGATATCCTCCTATGTATTTCTGTTTTGTACTTTGTACATTTTCTTAATTTCAGCTTAATCACAAAAAGAAAGCAGTAGGTGTGACATGTCAAGTTTAAGGTTAAAGGTTAAATACCATAACAAAAGGTCCAGGTCATTAAACATGGACATGATTTAATTATTAAATAAAGTTTTGGTTCATCCAAAAACACTGACATAATAATCATCTTGAATCTACAGTGCACATACGTTAATTTGCACACGCTCATGTTTGGAGGAGGTTTCTGTGAACTCAGACACCGTGAAGGCAAACAAGTACGTTGACATCTTGGGCGTTGGATGGAAACTTGTGTATTTCCATTCATCATCTAAAATATTGGACCCTGAGAGAGGGGAAACAAAACAGACCAGTATAAGGAAAGACATCTATAATTCTGTTATTGCTGTTATACTGGCTGAGGGGACAGCTTTAAGAGATATGAGCTACAGTATATTGTTGGTATTTGGCATTGTCACAGGAGCTTCTTCACCTGATATTTCCGCATTCCCTAGAGCTATTGTGTCTCTCCTGTGGATGATGGTCACATGAAACTCTGCCTTCATGTCTGGCTCATCGAAACAAGGAAACACTTTCCTGGCATCTGCTGGTTCCAGCTGGGTGGCGACAAGGAATCTACGAATACAGATAAAGACAGTTAGCCTTTTACTATCAGGTAAATACTGCAGGAACACTAGATAGAAATAATGAGGAAACTATTTGGATATCATAAAGAACCCATGATAAATTACTTTGAATTGATATGTTTAAAAGCATTGACTTCACTGAATAACCAATGTGCCATTGTGTCTTTTACAAACTGGCGGAAACAGCATCCATTTTGTGTTCACAAAGTCCGTAACACACACAGGAAGCCAGATGGTAGCGTGCCTATTAATAGTGATTTCCATTTGTACTCGGAAGTCAGATTTTCAAAGTTGGAAACACGCCCCCTGACCTCAGAATTCCGAGCTCAGAACTTGGACAGCCGTAGTAACATATGGTTATTAGCACTTCTGTCTTATTTGTGTCTCGCCATTATCAGTCATACACACAGTCCTGTCCAACTGCTATTTCTGGACATGTTGTTATGCTGTTTGTATGCACAAAAAACACAGTGAAAAATCCCACTTGTAAATGGAACGCATTCAACTCAGGTGTGATGTCATTCCTAGCGCCGGCTACTGAGTTCCAAAGTAAATGGAACGCGCTATTAGGACAGACAGTAGCAAAGACATGCAAAAGCCAGCCAATATCTTAGTGACCAGTACCAATCATAGACTTTTAAAATAGTAGACATAGCATGAGTTACGTCAATCATTGTTTTGTAGACTGCTGTTTTGAAACCTTGAGTTTGGTGATACAGGTGTCGACATTTAGTTTTTTTGCAACCGGATGTGAGCATTTTTTTTACAAGAGGGTGGAGCTGGCGAGGGAGGATGACACGGTCAAGCCAGTGTTGTTTATGGTTGCAATGGTGTTGCGCTAAGCTAAACGCTAAATGTGTGTGATTTTTCTTCACCCCATGGGCCACACATGATAAATGGGTTCAATAACAGTAATTAGATTATACAATAGCATAAACCATGAAACCAATGCAGTTTGAGGACTTTGAATGAAATAGGAATTTTTCTCCTTTTTTATTCTAAAATGATAAATTTCACACGGAGCTCATAAACAACAGACTGTAAAGACATCTGAGGGGAGGCAAAGTAGACAGTACACAGAAAGTAACGTCATCTCTATTGTCACTTCTATGTTAATGATTAGACTGATTGTATATTGAGCACAGTGATTCGTAAGCTGACTGCTTGTTTAACCTCAATGTTTCTCCTTCTTCATGTGTAACAGAATATGTGGCTTGCTTTGGAGTGGTTTAAAGCTTTCGGGCCCTATCTTGCACCCGGTGCAGCTCAGCGCAGATCAAAGCCCGACGCAAGTGTCTTTGCTAGTTTAAGGCAGACGCAGTTGTCAATTTCCCGTCCAGCGCCCACGTCGTTTAAATAGCAAATGCACCTGCGCCCATCTGTGCTCCCATGGCCGGGCTGGTCTTACAAGGAGGTGTGTTCAGGTGCATTCTGGAAGTATTGCTATCTTGAGGCAGCGGGAAGTGATCGCGCCATTGACCAACAAAAACCTGGTCTAAAGTCAATAACGCAGCATTTCATTGTTATTTTAACAGAGAATTAGTAAAATGCTCCTAAGCTTATGCACAGCGCTTGTTACACACACACAGGGACGCACAGCAGCACACACACATGCAAAAGATTACAAATAAAAATATTACGGTGCAAATCCGCCATCATAATAGCAATGCTCCAAGGTCCAAACGTGCCTGGCTTTTAAAGGGAATGGGAGATGACACTCTGATTGGTTTATTGCATGTTACGCCCAAAACACACCTATGAATTAATGAAGACACCTTTTGAACCATGCGCCTGGCGCACTGACCCTTTTTTCCGCCGTCAAACTAGCAAAAGTGGATTTGGACACACCCTAAACGCACCTGCGCCAAGCACATCACGCCATGCAGTTAGATCGTTAAAATAGCTTAACTTTTTGATATAAATGAATGTCCGTTACATTCAAGCCATTGCCAAATGAGTTGCTACAAAGCTAATTAAGACTATCATCTCCACACAACTCTCTCTGTATTTCTCAGTATGGCTATGTTCAGAAGATTTTGGTACATTCAAGATATCCTTATCATGTGGATCTTGAGTCAATTTCGATGTTTTTTTCAAGAAAATAATGGGTTGTCTTAACAGTAGCTTCCAAAAGCCTAGGAGAAACCAAGACAGAACAACGTAACACCAGTACCCACTCTTTGACTTTGTTTTGGAATGCTCAAATTGAGTTAGGGTACATGATAGCAATAAGTAGATGGCTATAAGTAATTTTCAATCATCAAAAAGATATGCCATGATAACCAGATTTTGTACAGGTGTTGCTATAATGATTTTGTAAATGGTGATCAGCAACCAAATATTGATAATGTGGAAGTCACTGCCTTTTGCCTTGGTGTGACTTCTTTATTTTTGCAGACAATACAAAGGCAGAGTACAGTAACTTCAAAATAGATCAATTTCAATACTAAAACATGTAATTGCCAGATCTCCAGTGTCCTACCTATAATTCATTTGGACAACTAAAAAAGTATTTTTTCTCAGTTCCACACTCTTAACGAGTTAAGGTCTTTTGCCTTTGTAGGGCATTAACTGGTGAATGTCATGTTATTTCATTGTACATTTTTTTCGTCAACAGACTCTACTCAAGGCATCATGGGATACATTACACCCTCCGTGGGCTTCAGCTACCAGCTAACGACATCAAAAACTGTTTTCACGATGTATAAATGGAGGACAGTCATCGTTTTATTTTCTTAGTTTATAAAGTCTCTGCTTTTCACAGGGATGCGATCGCAGTGAAAGCTGACATCGACGAAGTGGAGGCAATTGAAAGCAAATCTCTAGACTGCAGCGTTCTGGGATATTCCAAAAATAGTAAAACGGGTACTTTGATGTCATCTAGGTCCATTATTTAACTTTTGGTTTTCTTTTGCTTTTTGATTTAGACAACAAAAACGGGAAAACAGCTTGGTTGGTTTTGACTGCAGTCTATACCACCATACATACGTTCTTTCAGTTTCTGTGAAATTGTTATAACTGACACTGGCGTGATGCCGGTGTTGCTAGAGAGCACAACAAGTGGATTCATTCATAGAATAGCTTTCGTGCCGAATGGTGTACTGGGGGTAACCCTGACAGTATTGTTTGATTTTTCTATCAACAAAAAATGTAATTGTTTTTTTACTTACCTGTCTGTATTTGTATCGCCTTCATACTCTGGCACACCTTCCACATATTTGCTTACATACATTCCATCAAGATTTTCTGAGATTTCTCCCTTGAAAGTCAGAAACAAACTGTAGTTCCCTCCTGCCTCCAATGCCTCCTTCAACTGGATCTCGAGGAAGTTAGTGTCGTCTATGTGGGTTTTCATCGCAGAAATTTCGATCATCTTGTTTGTGTTTTCGTTCTTCACCTTTCCATTACTAACTGCCAGCTTCATGCTTTTGAGGTAGATGGTGCTAGTCCTCTCAACACATTGAAAGCTAACGGTAGAGTTTCCCAAGAAGTCCATTGTCTGGTTGGGACTGGTGACGTTTACTTTCTCGATGATTCTGGTGTAGAGTTGAGGCATGAGGAAGACCTTGTAGCTGAGCGGTATGAGATTCTTCGGCAGCCGCATGACGGGGGGTAATGCTGTGGTGCTGACCGGGCGCGTCGGGCGCGGCGTCGGGTTCATTGTCGAGATCTCAGTTTTGTACAAAATAATCATGGTGATAATGCCGCCGATGACAGACACGGTTAGGACGACAAAGGCGGCGGCGATAGCCTTGGATACGACGGAGGTTTTGGGCATGGTGGCCACTTCCTATGGTCAGCCCTGGAGCTCCTGTTGCTTGACTGGTAGAGGTGAGTCTGACGAGTCCTTAAGCTGGTCTGCAATGACTGATCTGTGCACGTCCAAGTAACCTCCCTCCCATAAACAGGGCTTGGCCTTAGCAATTAAGGGTCCGTACTTAGATTAAGCATTAACTCGGGCAATGCCCAAGGAGCAAAGAGTAAGCGTTATAGTGTGAAGAGGGCGATGTTCATTGGCCTCGTTGTAAATAATCATATTGTGCTCTCAAACATCTGGAGGTGGTTACTGTGGTCTTGCCACTAATGCAGGGGTTAGGTAAACCTCAAGGAACACTTTATACTCACACTGCACACTTCAACCCATCACACACACACACGTACACACACACACGTACACACACACACACACACACACCCTCACATTCCCCTTTCTATGAACATAGCACACACTGCCCGGACCGTCATAACCACACGCCTCAATGGAAACATGAGCTGCTGGGGAAGAACACAATCTTTCAAAAGAAGACCGTCAGCGTCATCACTTTGGATTGTGAGTGAAGGTGTCCAGAGTTCCAAGTTGCAGTGACGTTGACCTCCAACGATTGCCCTCCAAGGCCAGGTAAATCCTCAATGCACGGGGTGACGGATGGCAGCTTTTTTAAAGATACATGTCAACACAGATCCCGTGCGACTGACTCCCAACAGACGAGAAGCATATGACGGGAAGAGTGCTGAGAGGGCTGGATAAGAGAGGAGAAAAAGGAGGAGGAAAGTAGAGAGCCCCAACCTCGGGGAATCATGACTTCTATGACTAACACATGCACACACACACACACACACACACACACACACCTCAGGAGAGGAAACACAGGGAGACAAATAGGCAGAATTTGAACACTGTAGAAAAAGAGGGCCTGAGCTGGGTGCGGCGGTGGTTGCTTGTACTGAGAACAGATGTTCCTGTTGCAGGATCCAGGGAATCAAATCAACCCGACCATATTGAAACAGTAAGATGGAGCAACAACTGGCAAATCATCATCGCAGGGAGACTGGAGCCAGGTGGAGGAGCGTCCAAGCGAGGCCACATTCCACATTATCTCTGATTAATGGCCTAATATAGGGGTGTAATGATGTTCGTGACACTTGTGAGAGCTTTTTGGTTTCATGCATTGGACAAAAACTAATAAACTCCATTCATTTCGAGTTAACAAAAGCAAATAAAAAACACCCGGAAACAATTCCCTGGTGCTTACTTAGAAAAATGTTCTCTTGGACTTCAGAAAATTCAATTTATTATGTACAGTACTATTGTGTGAAAAACGTGGTACGGACCAGATGTTACAACATCTGTCTAAATGTTATGGTCTTCTATTCCCACATTGAGGTGTGTGTTGTTCAGCAAGGATTTTTCCATAAAAAAACACGAAGTTCTGGGATCTGTAAAATGATTCACGTTTCTCTGTAAAATTTCAAGACCATGCCTGCACGCACACACACACACACACACACTCTTGCATAAACGCACGCACGCACACACACACACACACACACTCACACACACAAGACAATTAAGATTGAATACAGTTCTTTGTGAAGAATATTTCCTGACATCAACCAAATCTCACGTATACATTGATTTATTCTGAAGAGCATAAATACCCTCACACACACATCTGCTACTCGTACAACACATGAGCACAGGTACTGGAGTGAAATGATCAGAATCCATTGGTGTAAGAGACAATGTTACACTAGTGCACAAGTTTCTGTTGAAACTCTCCTTTTGGAGAGAAGTCTCCATGGCCAAATCTTTGACAATAAGGACCTCTACTGATTAGAAAGATAACTGCAAAAACACTGATTCCATTTCTCAGCTGTCAGAAGGAAACGGTGGTAGAAATGGAATGAAAATAAAACTTCACGTACGGTACATTTTTTTTCCTTATTGTTCCATCGTAGTTTTCTCTTCGAACGGGCAACATTTAAAAGGCATTCTCCACATCTCTAAGTCGCCATTACATTCTGTCTTCTGCTGGTCTTTTTTCACAATACATGGACCATGCACACTTAGCTTAGGTAGAGTCCGAGTTAATGGTGTCAGCACATTAAGTTTTTGGGAGATAATGGGCAAACTAAATAAAACAGTTGTAGACACGCTGTGTATCATTGTCTTGGGAAAGTGTTTCCAACTGTAACAGCAGCTTCCTGTTTAAGAATTGTAAAAAAAAATAAAAAATAAAAAAAAAAATAAACTTGCAGTCCTTTGATTTCACTTGAAAACGTTTTTTTCTTGTGTCCCTCCGAGAACAGTTTGTTTAAACAGGGACACACATGGTGTGTGTAAAAGATGCCTTTTTATGGATCCCACTGCAGTTCCGGGCAAGTCCCGCCCTACGAAGCAGGCCGATTGGTTGAGGTTAGGCATTGACTTCCAGTAGTTAAGGTTAGGATAGCCGATTGGTCAGGGGATAAGACCTGAACAAATCGGGTTCCGTTACTTCGCGCGAGCGTGTGGACGACTGGCCAATCGTAGTGCGTGAATGCTATTGAAGGGCGGGTCTTCCCTAGAACTGCAGTGGGCTCCATAACAACGCGTAAACAACCACCGATGGATGGTACGTCATTTCAAGTCACACAGTTTAGGGTTTCCCCCAGTGTGTTGCAAGACTGGTGGCCCACCAAGCCTAAGTTGTCCCCCACCAGGCCTATGCCACTAGGAATGATTTTTTTATGTATTTTAAGACATTTTTTTAAACTACAGTTACGGTGGGGCGGAGTAGACGCAGTCATATTTTCAAATCTCCAATTATGTTAATGTAAGGCCCTATGGAATCTGTCTTACAGCTTTTTTAAATTCTCAATTTCGCAATACCATCCATGACTCTGTTATCCAGAAACTATTGGGCTCTACATTAATGCTGCCATCAGTCTGGGACTGTCCCAAACGGGCCCTTGTTGAATAAAGACACATGCCACCTGGGAACAACTTTATTTTTTTTGGGGGGAAACCCTGCAGTTGTCTACCAAAGCCAGCTGTCTAGATGCTGAACACAGTAACAGGACTGTTCCAGGATGGCAGACAGCTCCCCATAGCTCTCCTCTCTCCACGTGGGGAGTAGCCTCTCATTGTTGAGGGCCTGGAGCTTGGGCGTCCCCGCCCGGAGGACGTGGTACAGACAGGGCCAGCGGGTCTGGATCCGTAGCCTGGTCCTCCGGTCCAGTGTGATGCCGCGGACAATCTTCTTGGCTCGGAGCTCGCGCAGGGCCGGCAGCTTCAGACAGGAGAAGACCAAGCCTCGGCTGGGCGACACGTCCAGGAACTCCAGAGACTGGGACTCCAGAGTGTACGAGATGCCCAGGTTCCTCAACGGCACCAGGATTTGTAGAGTCAGAGACTTCAAGTTAGGCAGGGATTTGGTTAGGGCCTGCAGCGTCGTGGGAGTCACTCCTTTAAAGACCCAGAAGTATTTGAGCTCCAGGACTCGTAGCTGCTGGAACTGGTTGAGCAGCGACACGGACACATCCGACCAGTCGAAGTGTAACCGCATCTTGGAGATGCGCGGGCAGCTGTGGGTCAGTTTGGTCAGCAGTTCCTGGAAACTGGTCACCTGTCAAATCAAATCACACCAAACAGTTGCACGATATGAGAAAAGAATGCAATAATGTTGTTGAATATCGCGATAACAATATTTCTAAATAAACTTGTACTAAAGCGTTCTCAGTTCTGCTGCTTTCAATATTCTGCTAAAATACAACAAACATGTTAATTAATGAAAGGAAATAATTTCCAAAATTATGTTATTGAACAAATTGAACAGTGAATTGAATATAAAAGGCACCACTAAAAAAGAGTGACAGTTACATGTTAAAGTGCAGCTTTCTGCTGATATTTTCTTTCAACTAACACAAAAAAAATCGGAGTGTCTTTCGCAATATGTCGCAGCATTTCCTGATGTGTTTATTGATATCTCAATGATGATTAAAAACAAAAAAAGATACATTGTGCAGCCCTACCAAACAGGCACACTGTATAATACTCAACATGTTAGTATGGACACGAACATATTACAACATGTAAATTGATTGCATTTTTTAAATCAACCGATAGCAATACTGGGGAAGTAACAAAATGAGCCAAGTTGCCAAATTCTGCTGCAATGATTGTCAAATGATAGATGAATAATCAGCAACTATTGATAATTGCTTTGTTTATAAAGTAACTTTTTCACTCATTATTTTTCAAAAATATTATTATTCTAAATTGGCAGAAAATGCTTGACTGTAAATGTTTTCGGACTCAAATATGGAGGTTTCCTGCTCTGTTTTATATCATATTAAACTAGACATATTTGGGTTTTAAACAAAACAAGACAGTTAAAGACTGGACTAGCCTTGGACTCTGAGAAACTGGGGTGGATATTATGCAGATATTTTTCAGAAAACTGTTTTCAACTTCACAAAGACGCTTTGAGCTGCAGAAAAAGAACGTCGGCGGTGGCGTTTAAAAAAAGCGCTTTTTTGAAAACACGGTTTACTCCATAGGATGTAAAACAGACACCTAGCACTTTGAGAAACTCCGATGGACATTTTATAGACTAATCAATTAATCAATTAATCTGGACAATAATCGTCAGTTTGATCCATAATGAAAATAAACGTTAGTTGCAGCCCTACATACAGTATTTCTTTTTCGTTTAAAGTTTAGACAAATAAAACAATGCAAGTTGCCCAGAAGGACTTTGATGACTGAGGTGTGTGTCCGTGTTGTACACTACATGTCATTGTGCTGTAAATCTTGAGAGCCTTGCTAGCATCCCGGCGCTCTAGCTTTTTTATTGTTACCAGGGGAATCAGATTCATAGCCCTTATTTGCAACAGACATTTTGACTCGAAAAAGCTGGGGGGAAAAGCACACACGTGGAACTAATAACATTAACGATGGCAGTAGTCCAACAGCTGAGACAAACGTCTTAAAAAACGTCAAAAAAAAAAGGTCTGATTAACTTCTTGGTTTCATGCCACATGTTTTTCCTTGGTTAGGCCTCTGCAGTGCTTGCCATCCTCCCAGGAACTTTCGGAGTCGCTACCTTAAGGCTGATTTATACTTCTGTGGAGGCTCCACACAGAGCTTTCTCTGCGGCCTACGTAAGTGGCCTGAAGTTTGTTGGTGTGTGTGTGTGTGGATCTCTTTAAAAGAATAGCAGGGCCGGCGCGTGTGTGTGCGTGGGGAGTGTGTGGTAGAGTGAGTGAAAGAAGACTCTAGAGTAGGGTTGGGTATCGTTTGGGTTTTTCCGTATACCGGTGCTAAAGCGATAAGTTTAAAACGGTACTGGTGCCTAAACGGTGCCTGAACCGACAGTCAGCAACATCAAAGAACGCCTTGTTTATTGCTTAGGCCATATGGTCAAATTTAAATGATGATTAAATTGTAATTTAAGTGAGTCCTGGGAAATTGAATGGGTCCCAATCCTTAACTAACCTATATATATATATATATATATATATATATATATATATATATATATATATATATATATATATATATATAAATGCAAGCCATAATAAGCCCTCCTATAATAAATGTGGACTGCCCCACATTTGTATGCAGCACACACATATATATATATATATATATATATATATATATATATATATATATATATATATATATATATATATATATATATACCATACAACTTTATCAAGAATAATGGATAATTTGAATAATTTACAGATTAATTGACAATTAAACAATTGTTGGTTGCAGCCCTATTATTGTCCCTACTGGTTCTCTGTCATTCTTTGACAGGTAAGACTATTAAAAAGGTATTAATGGTGCTTAATGGAAGTGGTAAGCTAATCATTACAGAACCAAATGAAAACACAGTTACTGCTTGTTGCAATCAGGACTTGTGACTCTGCCTCACGCAGCTTTTACCTTGAACTAAAATCAGTCAAAACAAGTTACCTGGTCCATCTTGGTAATGCTGTCCTGGTGCGAGCTGGAGCCTGAGTTGACCCTGAGGTCCAGCGGCTCCAGCAAAGTGAACGTCCAGTTGAGGTCCAGGTGACTCAGGTCTCTGCAGTGGACATTGTCCAGCAGCTGACTCAGCAGTTCGCACCACTTGTTGCAGCGGTCGCCCAGGTCGAAGCTGGCCTTCAGCGTGAGCAGACTGGCCCGCCGCGAGATCAGGTGATGGGTGTAATGGTGCACCCAGGACTTCCACCTCTCAAACTCCCGGTTGGAAACCAGCAGCCCTTCCCGGCCCAGGTGGAAGACGCCCCGGCGGGAATAGTCCGCCACCCGCCACAGCTTCCATGAGCGAACGATGCAGCTCCAGCTCACACAGACCAAAGCACAGCTGCACTTATCCACCTCGTTCAAAAAGGACAGGACGTGCAGCTGGCACTCCACGGGCAGTAGGTTGAAAGGGAAGTAGTCGTCCACTGCTTTCCGCCGGCTGCTCACAGGGACCAGGGGTCTCTTTGGCGGTGACATGACGACAGATGATGAAAATAATACTGGCGGTCATTGGTGGAGGTCAGAATCTCCACCGGGTGGTCTTGTGGTCTGGCTTTGCCATAAACATGTCTGGTCTGGGATAGTCTTGGGGATAGAGAAAAGAAACAGAATTGAAAGTGTTGACTTTTTTGTTTCCTTTTTCTTTCCAAGTTGTTCAAGGTAACAGGGAGAAATAAATAAATCCTACTCATTGGGTGTTCTGAATACCAAATTCAACACTTTTTAGGCACCGACCAAATTACCTTTATAGTATGGAGTATTGAAAAATGCCTCGTCATTCAAAACCAAATTTCACACCTAAGGATTAAGGGCGCTTTCACACCTTTAGTTCAGTGGATATGGTGATTGCGATTCGGTATATTTATTCAATAAAATGGACCAAACAAGGTAGGTGTGAAAGCAACCTAAACCGCATCAGTGTCAGCCAATAAGCACGCAGCATGCTTCTACCAAGATCTGATAATGTCTGTGATTGGCTGTCTAACGTTACACGTGCCAGAGACACACAGGTAAAACTCTACGTTACACAGAGACTGGCTCACATTGTAGGAGCTGGAAAATAAATTAAAAGATTTGTGCCGTAATGTTGTAATTTTTTTTTTTTTTTTGTTGGATTGGATTTTTTTAAGATTAGCATCGGAAAAAATATCGCTCAGGAACCCGTATCAATGTCACGGTATTGGTATACCCAGCTCTACTTACAGCAGGTGATGTAACTTTCCTGAGGACACTGACAGGAGAATATCATCATAATTAGGGCTGGGCGATATGGCCAAAATATTCTATCCTGATAAAGGTAATTACATATTCCAATAACTATATAAATCACAATATAGCATGTTTTCTGGTAATTCAATAGTCTATATGACATAACCACATGGTAAAGCCTATTTCTGTATACTCCTGTATGAATTAAATACTTGACAAATGAAAAGTATTGAGTGTTTTCTCCTTTTAATGAAAACTTGAGTGCAGAATGAATCAAACTAAATTAGAGAGATAAAATATCCTTTTTCCAGGTATATATTATGTTAAAATGTGTGCACCCACACAAATACAGAGTAATCAGATGAAGGCAATAGTTTGTATAATAATTTAACTACACTGGGGTACTCCCATAAGAAGAATTCATGGGTGTAGACACGCAGGAGTTGCACAATAAAGCTGAATGAATGGATGAAAAAATGTGCACACTGCTGTTGGAAAACACTACTCACAATTTGTTTTAACCAACATTTGGTTTCCAAGTGGATCTTTTCACATTAGTATGCGGACCTGAGCTGTATGCACTATTGCATTCTGGGTCATGGAGCTTAAAGACCAGGGAAGCTTGTGACTGGAATCTTTCCAGTTTGTTAATCACATTGAACTAAGTGGTAATGTAAAGTGTGATGTAAGAACATAAGAGCTATCTTCAAATTATTTCCCTCAAAATATTTCACAATCACATTTTTCTGAGAAATCTGAGTCGGTAGATTGCAGGTTTCACCAAGTCAAATTTAAGACTTTTTAAGACCTTTTTACGACCATGAAAGAAGTACAAGACCACGGAATAAAAATAGAACACTGTAAAGCGCAGCGGGGACATTTCAATGAGTATCACAAATTAAGAGCTGTTAAAAATAATAATACAATAAATACCACTGTTGTTAACGCGAGCTGTGAGAACCAATTTTAAAAGGTCAAAAAATGTTATAATGAACCTCTTGACAAAACACTTGTATGTCAAGTGTTTTCAACACGTACGTACGTGTGTGTGTGTGTGTGTGTGTGCTCGTTTATAGCAACAAAAACTGTCCTGTCCTGTTAGTAGTGTCCCGGGACACTCCTCAGGACACTACCAACAGGACAGGACAGTTTTAGCTGCCACTCGTGTATAGAGCGCTACTTTGTCAATTATATTGTCTGTAAATTCTTTAATCGGGTGTCTTTCCCCTTTAAAGGCCTGTGTGCAAACGCAGTAGGGTGAACATTGTACTCTCTGTCCTCCTGTAATTTACAGGAAGTGAACAAACGAGCCAATTCCCACGACAGTTTGTCTAACTTTAGTATCTCAAAAAAGAAAGTACAGGTAATGATGTGCTATAAGTTACACATTCTCACCTTTTATCGCGGTATTAAATTACATTATTATTTCGGAAAGTGACACATCGGTTTGTAACATGACTCGGGGTCTGCTAGCTCCGTTATTTCTATTCCTCTGCTGATGATTGCTTTGCAGACTTTAAGCTTCTTCCCATAAAAGGCTAAACTGGTGTTATTTTGCACCATTATCGAGACAAAAGTCGCGTCTTTACCTTTTGGTTGAACGGGCTCCCCCCCGTCCTCAGTTAAAATGCTAACCTGCTAGAAGCTAGCTAACGTTAGCACATATGAGACAAAGGAGTTTAAAATTAACCTAATGACAGCGCGTTGATGCAGATTGTATATAACTTGCGTTGTATCCGAACGCATTAGTAGCTGTAAAGCAACTTATACAAATCCCAAATGTAAATAAAGCTGCAAGGAACAGTAATAACAGTAACAAGGCCGGCTAGTTGACTAGCTGCCGAACAGCTGAGTTCTGTTGTTGTTTTTGTGGCTCGTTGGTGATTGCGTCATCAAAATGCGTTAGGGGTGCAAGTTTTGTACACCGATGTTGCACCGTCGGGCGGAGGTTATTGTCTGAAAGTGTTGAGAAGAATAATGGTTTTAGCCTCTGTATTAACATAGAGCATTTTGCAAATTAAATCACACATCACCCTAGACAAACGCAGACAGTTTTTTGCATGAGGTGTTTGAAGATGTCATAGATTATATTCAGTCTGATGATCTCAAGCGGAATTTGGGGGAGGACAAACGCCCTCTGTCGGTGGCATGTAGAACAAGTTGTGAGAAGAGTGGATAGCTTCTTTACCTGCTGTCTCAAGATACGTAGATGGATATTCCCAAAGTGGACGTTAGTTTCCACAGAGTGTGCCTCCATACTTTTACATACAACCTAAATACTTAATAGCTGAACAATGGCTGTAACCCGATTATTTCAAACCTCTAATATTGACTGTTGATTTGTGTCTATCCTACTGTCTACTTTATTCCCTTACATTGTCCATATTTAATGCTGTCTTTTTTAAAACTGTATCCTTGTACTGCTATAGTTTTTATATCACTATGTCTACATTATTCTCTTATATTGTCCATATTTAATGCTGATCTCTAGACTTTATCCTTGCACTATTGGACTTATTTGCACTACCACCATGACACCCCTTCTCATAGAGCACCTTACCATGCAGACTGAATCCCAGGGTCAGTTCCTGCCCTGTCACTGCAAGCGTCTCATGCTTATACATCCCTTAGTACATTCATGTGGATTTCTTATTTAGTATCTTTTCTTTTATTGTCCATATTATTCATGTGGATTTCTTATTTTATCATCCTGTTTATGATGTATGTGTATGTTGTGTGTGATGTATTTAAGCTACTGGGACCTTGAATTTCCCCTTGGGGATCAATACAGTATCTATCTATCTATCTATCTATCTATCTATCTATCTATCTATCTATCTATCTATCTATCTATCTATCTATCTAAATACATTTACAGAAAACATATAGTGTGTTTTTATTGTGATTTGCAAGCCGCACATTTATCTATTATTAATATGCACTAAAAATACTAAAAATATGTTTTTTGCCAGTAGATGGCATTCTGGATGTGCAAAGAACATGGGCTCAGTGATGCTGGTTGACAGACTTGAAGTGGCTCTGCTCCTCTGCTGATACCGTTTCCCAGGGTTGTAGTACTTGAGATCGGTCTTGGTCTCAAGACCACTTTTTGAAGGTCTCGTCTCGGAATCGACCACATTTTTACTTGGTCTCGGATGAAGAGGATTTATTATTATGGTCAACTTTGTTATTTCCTGGATTTTGTATAACCAAAGTGAATAAAAGTAAATGTCTGTAGAAATGGGATTCAAATGGAAAGATTTTTCTGCCGGAGGACCCCCAGCCCCACTGTTTTGCCTCCTCTTCCTCTGTGTTGGCGTTCTAACCTCCGGTGGATTTCTGAGGACTATGGTTAACTGCTCCTCAGATCTCTGCAGGGTAAATCCAGACAGCTAGCTAGACTATCTGTCCAATCTGAGTTTTCTGTTGCACGACTAAAGCAACCTTTGTTCCACCAAAACAAGTTCCTTCCTGAGACTATTTAGCAGAGGCACCGTGGCCTTGTCCGGCGCTTAGCACCGCCCAAGATGATTGTGATTGGTTTAAAGAAATGGCAATAAACCAAAGCACGTTTTTCTCCTATCCAGGAATGCTGTGTGGACTAGCCAGACCCTCCTCTGCAGCGCTGTGGAGGAAGGTCTGGCAAAGCGGGACTATTGCTTTGGTGTCAAATTTCACACTGTGGTCGTCTTTCTACAGCCAGAAAAAGTAGGATGTGGTTGTTTTCTTCTTGTGAAGGAGGGTTTAAAAACACTCTGGATCTTTAGAGTAATACCGCAAATCACTGGTGCAATATACAGTAACTACATTTACTCAAGTAATGTACTTATGTGGAAAGTTCTTTAGTTTTACTTGAGTCTTTTGTTTTCATGCCACTTTCTACTTCTACTCAGGAGTGTAGCACAACATTCTGGGCCCTGTAGAAAGGCATTCTCTATGGGCCCCTCCCCGCATCCACAGCTATTCATTCTAGCATCTTTTTGGGCCCTCCTCACATGAGGGCCCTGGGTACTCAGTCCCCTTTTCCCCCCCAGTCCGACGCCCCTGCTTCTACTCCACAGTAAAATGCATGGGCATTCAAGTAGTTTATATCATTTTTATTGCATTAAGTTAATTGTGATTTCATGGCACAACAACGGGACAGTTAGGTTTAGGAAAAGATTGTGAGTGGGGTTAAAAAATGTATGTTTCAGTGACACATGGGACAAGAATGGGACACGAATCCCGGTCTCCTTGGTGACAGTCTTGCATTGTTTGACTCATCCAACCTTCCTCCTTACGCAGATTTTCGTTCTCTGACACTACTTTCTACCGTTGTCTCTCTTAATACTACGACATCTTACAGCGTCCTGTACCAACGCTAAAGTGTGATTTTTGCGTCGGTATCTGACTCTGAGAGACACTGACCAAGAGTCTGTATTTGACGAGTTGGGAGTGAGAACGGATTGTTCCAGAACTCGGTTTGTGATCGCCATCTGGCTAGCCTTAGCTAGCTCTGAGTAATTGTGACGGCATTTCCTACTGTTATCAGAACTTTGACAAATCAAACATTTGATTAATAAAGGAAATAATTAGCAGATGAATCCATAATTAGGTATAAAAGTCATTATAATTAGTATAAAAGTATGGGGGGGAAGGCATTTTTCTGCATTGAGTACTGTTACTTTTACAGTAATACTTTTCTGGTTATGTGACTGAATGTGAGGGAGAAAGGTGATATATGACAGATGTTTGGGTTGCAAACTTGTAGATTTTAAATAAGCAAACACGCCCTGTCCAACACGCTCGTGGAGCAATGTTTTGACCAGGGGGTCCCAATTTTTCGTTCCAGCAGCATGTGCACGTGGTCTCACATAACACCAACCCTGCTGTGCCGTGTTCAAAGACCCTTTTCTGAGGAGGGTGACACCAATTGGCAGCAATGTGCCAATAAACATGTGATCGATATAAGTTTCTCCAGTTCTTATGAGTATGTGCGTAGTAGGGCTGTGCAGTAAACTGACTTTTTAGGGTATATCGATATGATTGCAAACAAGATATGGGATGAGAAAATACCGTTTGAAAAAATATAGTTTGAGGTTGCGTTACATGACCCATTCATCCATTGGGCTAGTGCTTTGGTGTCAAATTCCATACTGTGGTTGTCTTTCTACAGCCAGAAAAAGTAGGATGTGGTTGTTTTCTTCTTGTGAAGGAGGGTTTAAAAACACTCTGGATCTTTAGAGTAATATCCCAAATCACTGGTGCAATATACAGTAACTACATTTACTCAAGTAATTATGTAGAAAGTGTTTTAGTTTTACTTGAGTCTTTTCTTTTCATGCCACTTTCAACTTCTACTCCATTATATTTTTATATTTTGAATGGTCACCTTTGTTTTTACTTCACATAGGCTAAATAAAGGTATTTCCACCATATATTGGTGCATAGAAATGCATCAGAATGCAGGAAATGAAGTCTTTGACGCTCAAAATTTCCTGGACCCCCAGACCCCCTACTTTAATATTGCCCCATAAAGGAAAAGCTGATAAAGACACCCAGTCAAATCGCATTGTCATCTCCTTGACTAGCCCTTCAAAACAAACCTCTCTGTCTGTCTGTTTGTCTGTCTGTCTGTCGGTCTCTCTCTCGCTCTCTCTCTCTCTCTCTCTCTCTCTCTCTTTCTCTCTCTCTCTCTCTCTCTCTCTCTCTCTCTCTCTCTCTCTCTCTCTCTCGCTCTCTCTCCCTCTCTCTCTCTCTCTCTCTCTCTCTCTCTCTCTCTTAAAATAGAATGGGCGGCAGTTATCTACAAAAGGGGGGCCCTGCGGAAAAAGTTTGGGAACCACTGTCCTAGAATGCTGTGATATCAGATCTCGTGTGTCGGATAGTCCCTGAAGGCACCTTCGGGTTTGTTTTGGTGCTGTATGGCTGTTTCCGAGCCAACCAATAAAGGGCGAGAAGAGGCTCGGTAGTGTCACGTGTGCCCTGCCCAACCTCCCTGTGTTAAATCAGCACGTCACCCTCGTACTTGAATCATTCCTTGCCAGTAAGCGGTTCTTCTTGGTTCCAGTCTCAACAAAGCTAGAGCTAACTCTGCATCTTACCGACGACAAAATAAATAAAAAGAAACAAACTACAATACTCTGTCCGTTATAGGCAACATTTACAGAGAGAAAATACATTTGTAGACGGATAACGGACATACATCCTCCTGCGACACAGAGGACCCTACCCGCATCAGCTTAGTCGCTCAGTGGGGTGTTCATTTCAGAATATTTGCGCAAAATGAAAACCAAATTTATCAACGGGGTTTCTTCTTCCCCCTCCATGTCGCTGGGTCTGCTCGTAACCGAAAACGCCCTGCAGGTCCAGCCCGACACCGAGGAGGACTGCAAGGAACTGGTCCGCCCCGACCAGCCCGACCTCGACACCCAGCGCAAGGCTTATCTGTGGTGCAGAGAGTTCCTCCACGGAGCCTGGAAAAGCCTGGCTGAGGACGATTTCCATATCACCATCATAAGGTACCGTGTGTTCATTTGCTTGTTTGATGGAAATAGGTCCAGTTGTTCGAAGCTAGTGTGATAAGGATGCCATTACACCGTCCAGTCTCATGATGCAAACCGTTAAAGGGTAAACCCGCCCTATTCGACGCAATAATAGCCTCTTTCTATAGCAGCCGATGGTAATGTGGATCAGATGCAGCCTCCCATGTTATTCTAATACAGGCACTGTGACAACATGTTTTCAAAGTCTCAAATTTGAAATTTGGGTTTAACTTTAACCAAATTGTCAAAAAAAAATGTGGATGGTTCCATACAAAGCTCTTCACAAGTAAAATAAATGATCCCTTCACTACTATTATTGAATTTGGGTGTTCTATTTAATTGTATAGTATTTGAAGAAACAAATTGATAAAAGAACAAAAATGTCGGAAAAATGGTTCAAAAAGTGGAAAAAAACAACCACAAAAACGTCAGAAAACAAGCGCAGAAAAAAATCAACAAACATCAGAATAAGTGACAAAAGACTTGGAAAAAAGCGACAGAAAAATAAACGTTTTAATTTTAAATTTTGACCCAGAAAAGCGTGCATGGTGGACGGGAAGACAACACAAGGGTTAAGTGGAACATTAGGTAGTCCAGTAGGAATTCATGTAAATCAAATTTTTTTTCATGTCTGAATAATTTTCAAGAGTTGAGACCATACTTCACTATCAATGTTCCAACTCCCCAAAACAAACTGATAACAAACACATACACAAAATAAGTGAAAATCTTCTGGCTTTTCCAATTTAGGCAGACATTGGTATAGTTGGCTACAAAGTAATTTCTGATCGAAACTCAACTAAAATGGTGTTGTGGGACACCGATTGACACAACTCCATTGTACTGGTTAAACAGCAAAACATCTAGCTAGCTACCAAACCTATGACAACCATTTATTAGAATAAGGGTTTTCAGGCATTAGTTGAACTGGCTAAGGTGATACTGTAGTTCTACATTTGACTAAGTAAGTTCCAAACCATATATTATTATTTTATTCCTATAATCCTTATCTTAAATAGTATAATAACGAAACATATGAGAATTGTAGTAAGAGTCCCAGAAACCTTTTTGAAGCCATTTCTGCTGTATGTGGCATGATTAAAGGTAAGGATCGACCGATGCTGGTTTTTCAAGGCCAATACCGATACAGATTATTAGTAGTAGTTCGATAACAGTGAAAATGAAAATCTTTAAATCAAAATTTTGGAATGTTACAAACTCCAACACAAAACATTGTTTAAATGCTTTAAACAATTATTTAATAAATGAGAAACTTTCAACATAATACCCAGTAAAAGAGAGTCAGGTAGTGTTGTGGGCGGGACATTAAGTCAGACTCAGTGGGAAGTGAAACAGCAGAGGGACACACACAGAGCTGGAGCCGAGCCAAAGTAGAACACTTTTTAATTCATTAACTTTATCAGTTATCAGTCAAATAAAAACGCAGATACAGATAATCTGCAAACTGCCAAAAAACGGCCCGATAATCGGTCTATCCCTAATTAAAGCAATACTTTGCCTACTTTCAACTAACCTTGTATCACTATAATGTTGGTAGGTACTGTTTAACTATTATATGAGATTGTTTGTTACCAGCTGGCCGCCATTCTGTGTCAATTCTAGGGATGTCAATTGGCCAAAATGAAGTTTGAATATCCTTCTAAAAAATCACTTTTCGAATATATTTGAGTATCTATTTTTGTACATTATGCCCATAATATATGTATATTTTTCTGTCTTTATTGTTTATTTCAAATTAATGTTTACCTGTTATTTCTGACAATTTGATAAAAAAAATGTATATTATGCTTGAGTAAATAAAACCAAAAAAATGATATTATTTATTGAAATAAATAACCGTGAGAATCCAGTACAGCCAGACTCTCCTATTCAAGTTATTGTTCTGCTTGTTCAATAGTTGTTTGATAAATTACTCTTTAACACATTTAGTGAGGATTTGCTATTTTTTTTATTCTCAGTTCTTACCATTTTGGTGCTGGTGATTGTCTTTTGGGTCTGGCTCAAACCTCTTTAAGGGCTTACACTCCTTCGTCTGCACTTCTTTAATTCTGTCTGACCGTCTGTCCTCCAGGGGTGGTTTGAGCAACAAGCTCTTCCTGTGCAGCCTCCCTGACAGCGTGGACACTGTTTGGGATGAGCCCAGAAGCATCCTGCTGCGCCTCTATGGGGCCATCCTGCAGGTGGGAGCCACATCTCTTATCACTAGTCCTTGACAAACGGTTAAACGCCGTTTTTTTACCATATAAACCGAGAGGTACAAGTAAGCCAAACTCTTCAACAGGATGTGTTGTTGTGTCTTAGAAACTAGTTTCCCTCAGTAGTGTATATGTATCAGTCTAACTGTTAACGTTTATCTGCTTTAAGTGAAGATAAATTATGCTATACAGCACACAAAAATGCCAACAGAAATGTAAAAATCATACACTGATTATCTTTTACCTACCTATATAATGTTTCACTTGTATGTCTTTATCACAGAGAAGACTCATGTAACTGGGGTCAAAGGTTATTTAACAGCTTGACTTGATAATCACAGAAACCAGGCAATAAACAACAAAAGATAGTACATGCAACTGTGTGATGAGACAGTCACCACCAGAGAGTGTGTGTGTGTGTGTGTGTGTGTGTGTGTGTGTGTGTGTGTGTGTGTGTGTGTGTGTGTGTGTGTGTGTGTGTGTGTGTGTGTGTGTGTGTGTGTGTGTGTGTGTGTGTGTGTGTGTGTGTGTGTGTGTGTGTGTGTGTGTGTGTGTGTGTGTGTTTTACTATATTCGTGGGGTCCAAAAACCGGGGAATACATTATACTTGTGGGGTCTGCACAGCCTTGTGGGGCCCAAAATGCTGGACCCCACAAGGTTAAAGGGCTGTTTTTTGGGTTAAGACTTGGTTTTAGGGTTAGAATTAGGTTAGGGTAAGGGTTAAGGTTAGGCATTTAGTTGTGATGTTTAAGGTTAGGGTAAGGGGCTAGGGAATGCATTATGTCAATGACAGGTCCCCACAAAGATAGTGAAACAAACATGAGTGTGTGTGTGTGTGTGTGTGTGTGTGTACATCTGCAGGTCATATGCTTAGTGTGTTCACGTGTGTGTGTGTATGTATGTGCGCGTGTTAGCCATTGTTGTACATGATGATGTACCCCCATGGCTGTACATGCATGTGTTCTTTGCCGTAGGCTTCCCAAAGGAGCGTGCCTTGGGCACTCTTGTTCCCTGGTGAACCCACCAAAAAACACGGTACAGTATGAGGTCTCTGAAATCTCAGCCTAATACAAAGAACGTTACACACACTCATATAGCACAACCTTGGCTGACAACGCTGGGAAGATACAGTATGGAGGGAAAACAAAAGTGCTGAAGCTCCTCTCCTATCTGTTTCTTTTCTTCTCTATTTCCTTGCCTTGGGATTCTCAGTCATCAAGAAGTCAGCAGAATTTTTTGACCAGTGTAAAACAGGAGCCTGAGGATGAGTCCGCACATTTGCAGCTCGCTCAGCTGTAAAAAATAAATAAAAATAAAACAGCAACAACAAAAATCATTGGCCAGTGTGCAGATGGCTTGTTGTTCCTTTGCAAAAGCAGATAGTTACTTTATCTGTTTGCAGTTCCACCGTGGTTGCATTTAACACAGAGAGATAGAGCCTAAGATGATGTGGCCGTTGTGTCCAGAGTCCATGATCCCAGTATCGATAAGTGTTACGGAACTACCCCAAAGATAACCATTAAGTCAACATCCCCCTGTGCATTGATTTCACATGCAAACATTTGGCGACAAAAGTTCAAAAACGTCTGAGCATTGGCACAAAGTTCCTGAAAGAAGCATATTCTAATCTTCTTCTGGCATTTAATCGTTTAAGGGTTTTTAATTTAGCTCATGCTGTTTGTTCCAGCCGGCTGCAATAAATAAAAGACTGATATGGGCTGCTTTCTTTTATGCTTTCTCAGCCTTCAAATTTGCCCAATGAATTTTGCATTAAGTATTAACTAAAGGCCATGTAATAAAAAGCTAACTGTAGCTTTTATTGCTAGGGATGTCTGAGAGAGCAAAAGCACTGTGTCCTTCACCAAGGTAACTGCAGCCATCTTCATCAGGACAGAACTGCCTCTCAGGATTTAGTGACGTCTAATCAAAAAGCTAATACGATTAAGGAACTCTATGTCATTGTCAGAGTGCACAGCTACTAATGATCAAACAAAGCCTAACTGCGCTGGAGGCAGCGTTTCTCAGCAATGCAGATATGTGAATAGCAATTAGGATAAATAAGTGTGTGTATATTTAGCCCCACCTTTTAATATGTAATCCACAGTTAAATGTCACATCCAACAGCAGGCTTTGAGTTGGGCAATAGATTATTGTTTTATCTCTCCTCCTCAGAGATAAGTCCTGCTGTCTCTACACTGATCTCTATCTCCGCTCTATGTTTCTGGCTGTCGCGTTTAGCAGGTTATTCCGACAGATCATCCGCACTGCCATGTCAAAAAGACTTGGCGTGCGTTTGAACTCATACTGTACTGTCTGCACTGTAGGCGTGACTATGTTGACACTCACGGACAGCTTGACATGTATTCATGGCTAGTTCTTTCCTTTTTCTTTTGTTTATAGATGTCCTGTAATAAAGGGGATTCCCGACAGTCAAACAAAGAAAATCACTTCCAAGTAAGTAACTGACCACGGCACCACCAATACGGTATGTTCCTCTGCCCATAGTGTCGCCCAGTGTCCCATCCAGTCACAACAACACTTACCAGCTCATGTTTCCCCCGTGATGTCTGAAAACTTTCTTTTACTTCCCTAAATTCTCCTCTTACTCATGTTGAACTCTCTGTTGGGGCGGGGGTTTTATTCTGCTCTCCCACAGCCTTCTGAACTCCTGAGGCACCAGTTGTTTTGGGTGGATATCCCAAAAATAAATAGGAATAAATAGGGTCCAGGTTGAAAAAAACCTGAATTACCCTTAAGGTTCAGAAGCGATATAACACCTGTCTCCACTTACTAACTCCTGGCAGAGCACGAATGTAAAAAGTGAGTTGGAAGATTCTACAGTCACTGATTTCAGTTTATACATGAAAGAAACTTGATTAAAATACTCATATTTTGAGAAAATTAGCTCAATATAATTGAATATAACGGTGGCATTTTTATTTGGAACACAAGGCAGTATGTACAGATGCACAACTAGTTTCAGAGAAGGTTTTTTAAAAGACTCTGTAGCAACAATAACACAGTATGTTCAGAGAGTCACTGCTGGCAGGCAGCTGGAGTCACTGCCAAGCCTCAGTGACCTAGACATTACTTGAGCCTGCATGATGTCATGATGACCCTTGATCCTGGCATTACGTGACTGAATCACAACTCACTGCCTTGTGATGGAGGTGAGGTCATCAGCCAGTTAGCAATTGTTATCACTCTGGCTGCTTCCCTTTCCTCTAATCCAGCCTGCAGTTAGCAGGGAGGCTATTGCAGAACAGACCCCATGTCAGCCTCTTAGGATAACCTCACCTCGATCCACCTTCTCTAACAATGCTGTCTGGTCAAGGTAAATCCTAATCGGATTAGAGAGGCTGACGTGTTAATCCCTGTGGGGACAGCACATGGAAGACGCAGTGGTGGAAGAAGTATTTAGATCCTTTACTTAACCCTCTGAGGTCTAAGAGCATTTCAAGATTTCTTCTTGAATTCTCCTTTTAAGGGTTTTTGCATATAATCTGATCTCCATGTGTTTCATATCAAAATGTTCAGAACAAACTCATCTTTATGTATAGTGACACCCAAAATTGTTCCAGAGCAATGGATAAAGAGATCATTTGGCCCAAAGGCAAAATTATGATTGGTGATTGGTGCTTGAAATGAGTTTACAAAAGTCTTGGGTTCACAAAAGTAGCGTAATATATGAATAAAATAGTAAATAAATGTCTAAAATGAAATTTTGTAATATCACTTTTTGAGTAGGAGTGTTGTCAAACATCTCTTGGACTCGCGGTGGGACATAACAGAGCAGATATGTTTTGAGGTTAAACAGCAGCAGCTGTCATGGTGCACCTGCTGCATCACTCCCAAGGCCAGCCGCTAAATATCTCAGAGCTGAGTAGCAGCACTGATAAGGGACTAGCGTAACAGGTTAGATTCAAATGTATTCAAATGTCCAGAGAGAGCATGATCACAGAGCCTGCATCAGCTGTCAGACTGGGACCTTCATGTATCTATTCATTCAAAAAGTATGTTCAAATTTACTAGTGGAAGTTTGTGTTTTCTTGTAAAAAAAAAAAAAAAAAAAAAAAAAAGAGGAAATGGTGTGAGGGAAGTGCTTTTTTTGGAATGTCGCAATTCTTCTGGGTCTGACCCGAGTGCTGACTCGACATCTATTGTTGATTATTAACTTTTAAACGGGCAGAAGACTTGACTGGGGGAGTGAGCCAAATCAAACAGACCGCTAAAGCAAACACTGGCATTTAAAACTGGACAGAGGAAATGAACAGAGGTTGAGCACTGTCATGCTGGGAAGCTGTTACAGCCTCTAAACCGCAAGGGAGGAATGGCCTAGTGCATTTACATAACTGACATTTGAAATAAGAATATGACTTTAAAGGCAATGCAAACCTATTTTCTCAATCAGCTTCTCACTATAAGAGATTGGGTCTACATTAACACCATTTTCTGCCCAAGGTAAAACTGTTGTGATTATTTCACATAAGTCCTGTAAATCTTTGTTCCCCCTCTCTGCTCTTTTCACTTGTGCACCAATCAGAATTGAGCAATATTTTAATTAGAATCTGATCACAGTTGGTGGGTTGTTCCTGACTGTCAGTCAAGTCTGATCAAACCACAGCCACCCAGTTTTTAAGATGCTTTTTCAAATTTAGTTGTGGCTTATTTAATCATCAACATTTAAGGATATGGAGAAATACTTAGTGTTCATCATTCCATTCTACAATGTAGCTGTCTGACCGACACTACCAAATACATAGTCTCTTGAGTACAACTATTGGTATGCCCCAGATCTTTATCACTAAGGCTCAATTTAAATTGGTGCACTACAAAAGAGCACAGTCAACATTGCAATATCACTGGCATAGTTCTCGTCAAAGTGATTGTACAGTCCTGTTCGCAAACACTCAGGCTGTTCTGTAAAGGTTATCTCTTGAAAAGAGATCATGCACTAACTGTGCCTGATGTGATGCTGAAAATATTGTCAGAGAAGTGATACAGATAAGCAGACCCCGCAGGAGTTGGAGTCTTTGCTTTTGCTTTCTGCACAGTCTGCCAGACAGCTTGTTGTCTGGCAGTATGTGTGTCAAGATGATTATGGTAATGTGGTTAATTCACGTTGGAGATTTGAAAGCGCATGTGATCAGCATTCTGCGGATAAGGCATTAGGCCTACATAACGATGGGGAGTATTCTCTAGACTAATACCCTGGGAATGAAGCAGAATGTGCTGCATACTGTTCAGGAGACAGACTTTTCATTTGTTCGCTGTTACTAATATAATGCTGATGGAAACACATATAGGAAAAGAAGGTGTGTGTGCCCTGTGGGTATTTGCTTTAATCACTGCTCATGGGAGAATTAAAATGAAACATGACTTGATCCAGTTTAAGTCTACTGAAACAAATGGATGCTACCAAGTTAGCAAATTCCAAGGCTTCTTCTTAACAAGCTCACATAAATCAAATGGAATATCAAAGTGCAGTTTGTTTGCAGATGATAGAACTTCATCATTCTTCAATGAAATGATTATTCAATCGACAGTCCATTAATCAGCAACTTTTTTGATAATCAAATAATTCCAGATTCCTGAATATGAGGATTTGCAGCTTTTATTTTTCTACCATTTTACGCCACCTTGGGCTTTAGGAAATTTGATGGGCATTGAACACAAATTGAAAAATGATTTCAGAGAAAACTTCTAAAAAAATCTCATTGTGTAAATACCTTATGAAAACGTTTGTCAACCCTACAATATCAGCCCCGATATCGACATTGAGGTATTTGGTCAAAAATATTGTGATATTGATTTTCTCAATATCGCCCAGCTCTAGTGCATTCACATGCTACTCGTATGGTCCTATTTTCCGAGTTGGGAAATTGTTGTTTCGACTTTGGTGTGTTCATGAGTTTTAAGTCGTAATGTGGAAACAACCTGGATGCTACAAACATGTGTTATGTTTTATTGCTCATAGCGATTAAACAACATGGCAATAGCTGTTTCCAGTATTTGCATGACAACGAAGAGCAAAGAAAACAGATTAGGGGAGCCTTATAATATGATGGGGAACTAATTTTTCAGATTATTCTGACACTACGTAAATGCAGTACAAATGCCCTATCTTGCACTGTTGACGAAAGGAAACGATAATTTGATAGCGCGGCGCACCGCCACGAATTAGTCTATGTGTGGGAAACACTGAACTAAATAAAAAAGGAATTTGTGATGGTAAGAGTGTAATGTAATTTTCCAACTGTATCTCAACAGAGATACCAGTGTGTCCTAGAGTGAGATATCTCTACAGGTGGTACAGTACCGTATTTGTTTTGAGAAATGTGACATCTCGAAGGCCACAGGCAGTATTGTTTCCTTTGAGCTGGCTTCCTGCTGGACAGCCAGTATGAAGCACATTCCTGGGCAAGTAGCCAAAGACTCCAGTGCTCAGATCCAAATCTCTGTCTCTGCAGCAATTTATCTGAAGGTTATTCACTTAAGAGGGTTCAGATAGCATTGTGTCTATTGCAGCTATTGAAGGTTACATTGAAATGCAGCACATTGCAGCATTAGTCAGTAAACTTAGACCCTAAGGGAAATATCATGATTATGTGGCTGTATCTACCAAAGTACTACAAACCCTGAAAGCAACTATAGGGCATTATCCTGTAACTGTACTTCTACTTGCTAGCTTTTTCTGTAACTTTCAACTCTTCCCATCTCATGGTGGATGGAGATTACTCATTTGACAACTGCTAGGTAAACTTTTAAAGATTGATATTGAAATTTCAGTTTGAACTATATTGGCATAACTTTCATTGTAAATATTTATTTTAGAGGCAGAGCTGATCCTGAGGCAGTTGTGTTCTTAATTGTTTGAGTTAAACCAAGAAAAAACTTTCTGGAGAAAATTTTAAGCAGGCATTTTTTTTAATAACTAGCAAATATAAGGAACTCTAGTCAAAACATTAATACAATAATGACTAATGTTTTGGCTAGCTAGCTGCTTGCTCTTAGTTTCAACACGTAATCATTTATTTTGGTTTAATGCCTCTCGACTCAACTCAATCAGTGAATCTATGTCTGTCTTCATTGCAACTTTGACCCAAAGAGATGCTATTAGAAATACAATTTCACTAATCAGGGTTTAAGTTTCCCACGGTATAAATCTCTCCTCTGCCAATGACCTCTTGCCTATTTGGCGAGAAGCCATGGTTTTCTGTCTTTTTCCACACAATAGAGTGAATCAGAATCAAGTCGATGAGTAACCAGCGCACAGATTTAGTGTTTCAGGCTCCAGGGCACGTGTTTGTGTTGGTATGAGAGAAGGTTTCCCAGTTAACCTTGAGTCCCTGGACTCCAGGCTGTGTGTGTGTGTTGGTGTGCCACGTTCGTGTGTCTCTAAGATAAAGGGAGAAAGACAAGGCTGTCCTCTCTGCTTCAGCAACTTCAACAGTGACTGGTGGAGTTTATTACCTCAGTAAACAATTTTAAGAAGTTATGGTCTTAATCGCCACTTTCAAGTCTTCTTCAAAACAGCATGGTGTTCATTCAGTAAATTATGGCCCCGTTCATCTGAAAATAGATGATAAAGCAGGGATTGCTTTAGGGGCATGGCTACACGCCGACCTGCCATCGTGACAGAGGCTTATTTTAAATGATAACCCTGTCACTGTGTGTTTTCACTTCATCAAAGTTGATTGGAACATTTTGGTTGCCTAAAAACTGCTAACATTAGCTGGTAACTTAAGGGAAAGTCTTCCGATTAATTGTACGCCGTCAGTGATTTCTTCTCACAGGTAAACCCAACTAACCCTTACCACAGTATTTCTCTTCAGATTCCCCCATTCTTCTCCTCACCCCCTGATTTCTATTCAATTTTGAATGCAGAGCAGTCAAATTGTAGAGCATGAGCAAAAGTCATTACTTTAACATGAACCATACACTGTTACAGATTGACGGTCTGAATGGGGCTGACAAGAGAATTGCTTCTTTACCTCTCTAACTTTCATGTTTTTAGACATAGAGACCAGAAAAGGCTCTTTGTCTCATTTCTAATTCTGTTCTCTTTTCATTTTGCAGCACTGGCGGGTAGTGTCTCTCACACTTTAAATGTTAGGCTAAGTTGTATACTGTTGTGTGTTTTCAGGGGGCGGAGGCCATGGTGTTGGAGAGTGTGATGTTTGCTATCTTGGCGGAAAGGGAGCTGGGACCGAAACTCTACGGTATTTTCCCTCAGGGCCGACTGGAGCAGTATGTCCCCGTAAGTCACCACGTTGTTGTTCATATGCACATCTGTTTGTATAAGTTTACTTGTGTATATATTGTGGGATCATTTGGGATGGGTGGACAAAATAATAGGATCACCTTATGCTCTCCGTAACTGTAATAAATTCAAATGATTGTGAAACTTCAGATTTTTGTTAAGACTGACGGAGAGGTGGTGATTCAGTTCAACGAACTTATGGACATTTTTTTATATTGTGGTGTACGTTAAAGACTAGGTATCGAAAATGTTTCTTTAGCACCAAGTAGTAAAGTAGTACTTGGAATCTGGCAATGAATGTCTGATCACATTTGTAATGTTACTTACAGGACTCTTCCTAGTTCCTGATTTCATTCAAAGTGTTGCCAATGATAGACTCGTTTACTGGGCTGTTGTACTATGTCTTGTCTATGCCTAGTATTTAACGTTTGAGAATCTTCTTGTGAAGGTTTCTTTTGTTAAATGTAAAAAAAGTGGGGTATCAAAAGGTAACGGAAAAAATGATTTTTTAAAATATAAATCCTGGTCAGATTTGGCAGAAAAGGTTTGGCTTCTGTTCCATTTCCCACATACAGATATCCGAATGTGAGTTAAGAGGATTAGTGACAACATTTAGGGTTGGGTACTGAAACCCAATATGGCTCCTATATGACCGGTAGCTACCAGACTGAATGACAACTCGGATTTCAGTGCCCTTATTTCGGTGCTACTCAAATACCTGCGCTGCCCTCTGGTACTCGAAAACAGACGTTACAGGCAGCAGAAACGTCACTGCGCTTGGCGCTAGTTAACATTTCACATTGCAGGAGGTAACATTAATCTACCGTTAGCTAGTAGCTGGCTTCAACACAGTTAAAACAGATAAAGTCACAGAGTAGACTAGCTGCACTTTGCAGACACCATGGCCACTGCCGGAGTCGGGGTTGTCAGAGAAACAACACCGACGTAACCTTATGTTGTGTTTAATTGCACCGGTAAGCTCATGGTACATTCAAGTGCAACACAAGAAACTTGTTGAAAGCTGTTGTAAAGTGCCCTTCTGTAATCTAGTGGTTTTTCTTTTTTTGTTTAACAGCAATTGGCTGGTGAAATAAGTTATTGTTATTACATTTTGAATAACTTAATTAAATATGACCAGATGGCCTTAGCAATAAATAAGCCGTTCTTTAATGTCGCCAACTGTCGTTTCGTGGTCTTTTTCTAAAGTAACGGTTCAGTCCCCTTTTTAAGGAACCGTTTTAAAAGTGTCCTTTTTGCATCAGTATCGGGAAAAGCCCAAATGATACCTAACCCTAATGACATATCAGCTTATCATTGCCATCAAAAGAGGTTTGCAGTTATCTGTGGGGTGAGGATTTTAATTCGATATGGTTAGGCATGTGGTAGGAAATGAATGATACAACACGGTTTGTGTGTAGGTGGGTGTGTGTGGTGTAGTGTTCAGTGATGCATCATTGATCGATGTTCAGAGAGATTTAATAAACCATAAAACATCTGCTTGTCAGTAGTCAAACAGTATTGTGTTACATAATTCATCTTACTCCTGGAAGAAAATCATTTTGACCTCAGTTGACCTCATGTAGCTGCCATTTAACTGTAAACGTGCAGCAACAATTGATAAACAGATCCATGTTATCCTGTTTGAACTTGGGTTTGCTGCAAGAAAGTGAAAGCCCTTCTTCCAATTACAGTGTCAGAGAGGAAACATATGAACTAATGCCCGGACCGAGATCCAGGTCATCTCTAAACTTCACTTGACAATATGGTTGAGAGAGGTTACTGGGATATCATGTAGGATTTCACATCAGTAAACTGCCTCTTGATTTAGTATTTCAGTTTGGATATCATTTTAGCAAAGAAAAATATGAATCTGGGTTGGATGCATGTTTCTGTATTAACTAACCTAATTTGGCTTCATAGTTTTACATAAAAATCTTGTGTAGTGCAACTTCGAAAACAGTCATCATGGTAACTGTATAAATAAGATATCCATTTATATTATCCCGTTGACAGAGTCGTAAACTTGACACCTGTGAGTTAAGCGAGCCCAGCATCTCTGCGGAGGTTGCAGAGAAGATGGCCAAGTTTCATGGAATGAGGATGCCCTTCAACAAGGAACCCAAGTGGCTGTTTGGAACTATGGACAAGTAAGTCATTCTAAGCTGGGGTATGCACCTTAGCTTTTGCGTCATTGGGCAAAAAAATCATAATATGGTTTTAGCATTTTGTTATTCAAGTGGTCTGAGAGAAAACTAGACTTCTCCATCTCCGGCGCCTGGGTAACTCACCTGGTAGAGCGCACGCCCATATGTAGAGGTTTTCTCCTCGACACAGCGGGTTCGATTCTGACCTGTGGCCCTTTGCTGCATGTCAATCAACTCTCTCTTCCCTTTCATGTCTTCAGCTGTCCTATACAAATAAACGCCTAAAAATGCCCAAAACAATCATCTTTAAAAAATAAAAAGACTTCTGCAACTCCTCCTTGGCTCTGTTTTCAGGCTTTAGGAACTAACTATCACTAACCCATCACTGGATACTTTGGCCAATCACAGGTCATTTCAGTGTGAGAGAGAGAGAGAGCGTTCCTATTGGCTGGTTCTGCCAATGCAGATGCACGTTTGCGTCCCTTGGGTATAAGCTCTGTTTAACATAAGCTAGGGCTGGGCAATATATATCGATATTTTATTGATATCGATACATGAGACTAGATATCATCTTAAATTTTGGATATCTTTACATCGTTATTTGACACAAGTGTTGTCTTTTCCTGGTTTTAAAGGCTGCGTTACAGTAAAGTGATGTCATTTTATGAACCTACCAGTTGTTCTAGCTGTGTTATCGTTTGCCTTTATCCACTTAGTCATTATATCCGCATTACTGATGATTATTTATCAAAAGTCTCATTGTGTTAATATTTTATGAAAGATTTGTCAACCCTACAATATTGCCACAATATCAACATCGAGGTGTTTGGTCAATAATATTGTGATATTTGATTTTCTCCATATCGCCCAGCTCTAATGTAAGCTAACATTTGGGAAATTTTGAAGAAATCTACAGGCAAAAATAGATTAGTGTAGTAAAACAAACCCCTACATGCATTTTGGATAGGGCTGGGTATCGTTCAAAGATTTTTCGATACCCGTACCGATAACAATACTGTGACTTCGATACTGGTTCCTAAACAATACTTTTTTTTGGTTCCAATTTTATGAAACAAAAAGATCTTACAACATTACATTACACATTATTATGGCAAAAATTGTTTTATTTATTTTCAGCTCCTACTACATGAGCCGTCTCTGTGTAACGTAGAGTTTTCCCTGCGTGTCTCTACGACGTGTAACGTTAGACAGCCAATCACAAACATTATTAGATCTTGGTAGAAGCATGCTGATTGGCTCACTGACGAGATGACGTTTACTCCTTA